>LACB01000488.1:0-20822 GCA_030142185.1 Penicillium thymicola
CCCCCCCCTCCCTCCCGCCGTCTGTTGGGAGGCCTAGACAAGGTGGGACCAATCGCTGGCTGTATCTCGTATCAGCCCATTATCATGTGCTGGAAACTAGTGCACAGCCGACTGCACCCGACCTGCCTCGAGGGCGCAGTATAAAGTGCAGGATACGGCCTTTTCAGGACGCTTGGCCAGTGAAGCTTGGTCTCGCTTAGCTTCTGAGCCTCTGCCTTGGCCAACAGGGGGATTATTCTGTTTCATTGTTGGTTCCTGCCTCACTATCTCTCACCTCTCATGGCCCATGGCCCATGGCTTATGGCTTATGGCTTATGGCTTATTGCTTAGTCTAAGTTGGCCCCCTTTGCCTAATCTCGCCTCGCATGCTTACCTTCTTTTGGCCCCTTTACAGGAGTACGCTGGTCTGAGTTGTAACTGAGGCATTTTTGCCATTGGTGCATTCCCCGTGTTGGCAACTCCAACAAAGGCTGCAGCCTTACGAGCATTGATATGGTTGACGCTACCCAGGGCCAAGGAGGCTTATATCAGATGCAGAATATTTACTCCGAAGGTACAGTGACTGGATATAAGTTGTTGCAGCCCCACATCTTCTGATTATATAATATTCTGCCGGTAAAAAAAGATATAAAAAACAAGGCATATAGTTAATTTATATATTTATCTTTACAAATAATAACACATAAAGAAGCATTTGTTTCGGAGATTTAGGGATGATAAATACACCATCTTGTTCGCGTAAAATCAGCTTTGCGTGCTATTTTACGGAGATTATTTCATAGATACTATGTGTTTTCGGTAGGCGGTATGATGATATATTGGCGGTGAGTTATCTGGGACAAGGGGGTGCAAGAACTTATGTCCAGTCAAGTCACATGTATATGTCAAAGTGGTGGAGAACCGGGTAATTTACCCATAAAATCATGTGACAATCAGTACTCGGCATACCATAGAAAAGTCCGCGGGTGCTTAATACAGTTAGTCGTCGATGTCCGCACCCGTGGACCCGCAGATTGTTGAAAAAAGCGGGTTTTGTCAATTTAGTAAGAGTTCTCAACATCTGCCAGTTGTACTCCGTACCATACCTTTGAATACAGCCAGATTTCTGTCAGTGTATCTAAGCCACCCGGTTGGAACTTGGGGGCGTATTCCGACGGCGAGGGGCTTACCGCAATGGAGACATGCAGGGTGCCGTCACCACCGCTTCACCTTGAGTTAGCTATGCACCAGTGCATCCTGCTGATGTATCGTATGATCTTCTCGCGGCCGAAGGATCCCAAGTGTGGCAGATTCGGTGGCTGATTCCTAAGGCGGCGGGGGAGTCCAGACCAGGGGCCATGTACGGCATGCGCCGAGTCACAGTGGTGAAGGATGTTGCAATCTACTCAATGAGATAATAGAGTGAGATCATTACACCACAATTCGGCAACAATGAAGCTCTGCAGTATATACCTCTTATATAGAAATGTATACGTTGTATTGCAATAAGATAGAACTGTATATTGCTGTGATACGGGGGATTTGGCAATTCTTATACTACATATTTGGTAATAAGGTTCCTAATAAAGGACCTATTCCGAGAGCTTTGTGGTCTTTCAACGTATTTGCCAATACGCATACCAGCGAGCGTGGACGGAACAAATAGACTTAACGGAAGAACATGGAAGCCTGACATCAAGATCGTCAGAGTTGTGATCGCGTTTACATTAGCGACGGGGCGGTTGGTTATCGAGGGATTATGATACGGAACACTTGATAATCTTGTCGCATGGGGGTGAGCCCATTCAATGTATATATTACGTGGTGCAACGCACACTAGCTATGGGGCTGCATACGACCTGCATACGACCTAAGGTCGTGAAAAGCCCGAGGAATGAAAATAATAATAGTAAGTTAATTGCAATAGTGGTATATATAACCCTGAATTAGAATATATCTCAAGGCAAATGCTGGAGACCCATGTAAGATCTAAACGGTTTAAAATCAAGACCGAGCAGCGTCAATAATTTCCGGAAGTATGTTGCGAGTGTTGTTCCATAACTGAGTCGAGCTAACAACAAACAGCGAGCTGATATACCAAGTGTTCCTGTGGCCCTGGAGGCCCTTCATCTTGCTATACCAGCCGTCTGCAATGTCGCTAGTCGGGGGACTCAAATGGAACGGCGAGTAATCCACAAAGTCTTGGAATGTTGGCTCCACGGCCTTGGTACCGCTCTCACTCTGCAACCACTTGATGGTGCTTCGAGTGGCCTCCTCAATTTCCTCCTGTGTCTGAGGGTCGACCGAGTTGTACCAATAGAAAAAGTACCCAGGAGAAGTTGAACCAGCGATCTCTACCACTCCAGGAAGACTGGCGACTTGGTACGGTGTGTTTTGGCCGACGTTGGTGTAAGCAACTCCCGCCTCGAGGCCGGTATTGTTCACAACGCCCGCGTAGTAGTGCTTGCCAGAGAGCTTGCTCAGGATGGACTGTTCCTGCTGGTCGAGAGAAAAGTACTTGGCGTTGTCCAGGACCGGCGGCATAGCAATGATGAGCTGTTTGGCTTTGATGAGCTTATTGCCAGAGGGAGTTTTGGCCACGAGGCGTACGCCGTCCTTGCGGGAGGATCCACGCTGGGCTGCAATGATGGAAGATTTCAGCAAGACATGCTCCTTCAACTCGGCCAGGGCGTTGTCGTAAATCTGGGAGTTGTAGTGAGTGGCACTGCGAACCGCTGCCCCGGTGTTCTCCGCTAACTCAATGTGATTGCCGTCGTTGAAGATGGCCAGCGCGGTGATGTCCAGGGGATTACCAGGGGTCGCTGGCCATAACAGACCTGCCTCGGCCGATCCAGGGGAGAGATTCTGCTTCTTGGCAAACTCTGGCCAGGTCAGAAGCAGCTCTTCAGGCACATTGTCCGGCAGGTTATTGAGATCGTCGAGGAAAGGATACTTGTTGAGCACGGCCACATAGTCGCTCTCGATAGTCGGCCGGGTGTGGTTGGTAAGGGCCACTTTGTTGGTAAAATCGTAGTACTTGGGGTTTCCGAAATCCGTGGGCTTAAAAGGCGCCAGAGGCGAGTTTAGTCGCTTGAAAAAGTCACGAACGACGGGGATATTTTCGTGGAGCTGCACGCCAATGTCGATGCTGGCCCCCGTGGCCTCGTCGCGGAAAGTCCGGGTGTTTCCACCAAGTCGGTCCGTCGCTTCAACCACAGTGAAGGTCTTGTTCTGATCGGCGAGACTGATTGCTGCATAGGTGCCTGCTGCTCCTCCGCCGATGATGGCAAAGTCCTGCTCGATGACGTCCTCTGCAGCATATGCCGACGGGTCGAATTGCTGAGAGTGGACACAGGCAGCCAGGGCCCCGGTGACGAAGAGAAAGGTAGCCAACATGTTGGAACGATGAATGGAACTGGTCGAGACTGGCACTGCAGGTGCTGCGAGTGCCTTTTATACAAATACATCTTGGGGTTCTGACTTACTTTCCTCCGCAAGAAACTCCGTTGTCAGGCCAGGGGGCAGAAGGAGGATCGATACAGCCCCGAAGCGGAGTTTGCTTGCAAGTAACCTTGGAAGTAAGCACGGCTGAAATAAATAACTATTGCTTGAATAGATCTCACGGGCTAATGAAGCCTGCTAAATACTGCCTCGTTGTACAGTGATAATCTTTAAACGGTTTGCTGGCCTTTGTAATAGAATGATTTTTGAACCATACACGGTATGTATTCCTAGATTTACTTTTCTCGATCATTCATAAGAAGCCCAGAAATCTTTCTTTCAAGCATTGACAAGCCTCGACACTGTAGCATTCCCAAATAGAGACTGCTGTAGTCACATACCTAACTCTCTCATTGGGGCAAAACAAACTCGACTACGTACTCGAGCACGGGTAACACAAAACACACAAGATCAAGCTCCAGCAGCCTATACAGGCCTGCTAACAGCACGAACACGGAATTAAAATAATGGAAGGTTAATTAATTCGTAGCCGGGGAACAGCCTCGGGGTTATAATACCCCTAATACTGCCGAAAAACCCCGCCGGAGCGGGTCATTCTACCCCCCGGGACTCCTGCACATGACAGCAGTAATTTAGATCGACTCTCACTTCACAAGTACCATGTTGAATCTATAACTAACTAGTTAATAGTTACCTAGTTATACCGCCTTTGACTGACTTATTATCAAATTCTACCTTATTTTAGACTAGCATAAATTCAAATATCGAGAACACGGTAACTAGGGAGGAGATAAAATCAATTAGTATATTTTATTATAAAAACAAAGTATATCAGATTGGAGTGTAATATATACCGTAAGAATATATACCTATGCCGACGAAGATGCTAGTGAGGAAGCACTATCCTATAGTTTTTAATATCACTAATTTAATCTTTTCATGCAGGATTTAGTTGATTAACCTAGGTAGAACCAAACCTCTTGCTAATCCGAAGCATCCATCCATATCACCTAGGGAGATAAGATAAGGTGATAAATAACATGTCACATGACATACGCCACCATATCTGCCTGAGGCTGCAAGCATTCCCCCCTTCTTTATGTCATCATAGCTATCGGGAGGTTTGGGGAACCTGGGAATGATCACAGCTCCTGGTGACTGTTATCACGAGGACTAGGTCAGATGCATACTTCTTTATAAGCTCCCATAATCACCTTAATCGGAGCACATACCCATTTTCAACCCGGTCACATTCGGCTTCCTGTATTGATAGTGATCCCCATTTCTCCGCATTATCAAACGCCGCTGGATGGCATTTCATTACCACTATCACTGGCTTTTGAAGCTGTTGCCATGAGTGGTCTGACTATAGCCTTCAGTCTGATCCAAAATGATGTCTTCTAACATATTATCACGGTTCCTACCCCCAACGGGCTCAGCATCGGTCTACGAGACCATTCGCCAACATGACGCCGGGTCCGAATACTCTGATCTCGAAGAACGTGCTGGTTTGGTCATAGATGACCAGCAGGAACAATTTAGTGACAGGGAGCTGGAGGATGCACTGGCAGATGCGCAGGACAGTGAAATAATCACCTCCAGCACTGCACTGCTCAACCAAGCACGGTCGGGCAAGGCACCTGAAGAGCGAGCCTCTCCATCTGGCACCCGTCGTCGCAAGTCGTCCCGGCCTCGATGGATGGCACAAGAATCGCCACTTGGATATGAGCTCGATGATCATGATGAAGACGTCCCTCAATCTCTCCTGGTAGAAGGTCATCACGAAGACCTGAAATCACGGTTACCTCCTCCTCCCCGATCTCATGACCGATCGAATCGACGAAGAAGCCCCAGTACTGGGCCATCCTCACAACCTACGGGAGCCCGCTGGAATGAACGAGGGGCCCATCAACAACCGCCCAGTGAAGGCGGTCATCCCACAGGAAGATGGTTCACCGGCCAACACCCCAGCCTTGCCAATGTTGATCCCAAGAAGAAAGCAATGTGGCGGTGGGCAAACGTCGAGGATCTGGATAACTTCTTAAAGGATGTCTACATATACTTCTTAGGGAACGGAATTTGGTCCATTCTGCTGACCCGGGTGCTGAACCTCTTGTAGGTCGATGATAATACCCTTTCCAGAGAAGCATACAAGAAGCTGACAGTACACACAGGACATTTGCATTCGTTGTTGGTTTCTCTACATTTTTAACCAACTGCATTGATTACACTAAGGTCCGGCGGAGCAAGACTCTGGATGATATCCTCGTGCCCCAATGCACAGCAAATATGTCCGGGTCGTCCACATTTTTGTTGTGGCTCTTCAGCTTTTTCTGGATAGGAAAGCTTTTTCAGTACCTGCTAGACATCCGCAGGCTCAAACATCTGCATGACTTCTACCTCTACCTGCTCGGCGTTTCAGATGCCGAGGTCCAGACGATTTCCTGGCAGGAAGTGGTCAGTCGACTGATGGCGTTGAGAGACTCGAATCCATCTACCGCGGCTGCAGTTTCTACGAAACATCGAAGATTCTTGGGCAGCCAGTCAAAGCAGCGAATGGACGCTCACGACATTGCCAACCGCCTAATGCGCAAGGAGAACTACATGATCGCATTGGTAAACAAGGATATTTTGGACCTCACTCTCCCTATTCCATTCCTCAAAAATCGACAGCTCTTCTCCCGAACCATGGAATGGAATCTCAATCTTTGTGTCATGGACTATGTCTTTAATGAGCAAGGCCAACTACGAACCCTGTTCCTCAAGGACACGCATCGAAGAGCGCTGAGTGATGGCTTACGTCGGCGCTTTGTTTTCGCTGGCGTCATGAATATCTTTGTAGCGCCCTTTATTGTGATATATTTTATGATGCACTACTTCTTCCGGTACTTCAACGAGTTCAAGAAGAATCCGGGCCAAATCGGTTCCCGCCAATATACACCTATGGCGGAATGGAAATTCCGCGAGTTCAATGAGCTTTGGCATCTCTTTGAGCGTCGGATCAACATGTCTTATCCATTCGCCAGTCGTTATGTGGACCAATTTCCCAAGGATAAGACCGTTCAAGTGGCACGTTTCGTTGCTTTCATCTCTGGGGCTCTTGCCTCAGTGTTGGCTCTTGCTTCGGTGATAGATCCGGAGCTCTTCCTTGGGTTTGAGATTACTCCTGACCGGACTGTGCTATTCTATCTTGGTATCTTCGGTACAGTCTGGGCTTTTGCGCGAGGGCTGGCACCTGAAGAGACTGATGTCTTCGACCCCGAGTATGCACTCCTCGAGCTGATCGATTTTACACATTACTTCCCGTCCGGATGGAAGGGACGTTTGCATAGCGACGATGTGCGGAAAGAATTCGCAATCCTCTATCAAATGAAAATTGTGATATTCTTGGAAGAGATCTTAAGCATGATTTTCACTCCTTTCGTCTTGTGGTTCAGCTTGCCCAAGTGCAGTGACCGCCTCATTGACTTCTTCCGGGAGTTCACCGTGCACGTTGACGGTGTAGGCTATCTCTGCTCTTTTGCCGTCTTCGACTTCAAGAAGGGCACAAATGTGCTCTCCCAAGCCGGACCCGCGCGTCGGGATCCTGGCAAGCAAGATCTGCGCACTGATTACTTCTCAACTAAAGACGGCAAAATGCTAGCTTCCTACTATGGCTTCTTGGACAACTACGGTACCACCAATCAACCTACCAGCCGGCGACCATTCCACCCACCGCCAACCTTGCCAACCCTCGGCTCGCCCATTACAGGTGAGTTCGGTGCTCTTCCTGATCGCCTTGACCATTTCCAGACACGCACTGGGCCGACCTCCGGTATGCCATTCGGCCCTCAATCAATGGTGGGCGCCTCTAAACTAAAGCAAATTGGAGGATTCGATCACCGCTCTCCTGCCCCGTCCATGCTCCTTGACCCGCACCACCAACCATCGACCACTGGGTTCCGCGCCGCAGCCCGAACCACCCCCCAGCAGCACCAGCGCTCTCGGCTCGGACGTTCCCAGCACCCGTCTACGGATCCTATCGATGACGAGGAAGAACCGCTATCCCAAGATGGCCGCGATTCAACAACACGGCAATCTGGTGCTCGTGCTGGTACTTCCAGTGCAGGTGCAGGTACTAGTGACAGCAACCTCGGCGATTCTTGGCGCATGAACCCACCCAGCAGGGACGAGGATGACCCCACTAAGGGCGATGAAGGCGAAAATATCGACGCAATCGCTGGCGGGGGTGGCGTTTTGGGTTTGATTCAGCAGTTCCAGAAAGCTAATACTGAAGGCAGACGGACAAATGTTGGAATCTAGATATTCGTTCTCCTATGTAACCTCTGGGATGGTGGTAGGCTGTAGGAAGATCACAGCTTATATGCTTCAGACACGATATATGACCATTTGATGTGGAGTTCAGTGTCTCATGGCGAACCTTTTATATTGCTTCATCATGCTGTTAACTATCTATTAGCTTGGGTACATAGGTAAATTTAGAAACACCTACAAGGTGGCCGCATGCACACATGCATATCGGGCACTCATACCTTGGGCACCTACGTATATCAGGTGGACGCTTTCACATACTAATCTACCTCTGAGCCCCTCCTTCCCCCCTTCCCTCATGTTCCCCCTATCACTCTTGATGTGACTTCCTTTTCGGCTTTTCCCATAAGTCACGTTAATATCCACAGCAACTCTGAAACAAGATGCTCGACTTCATCTACGACTGCATCTCGGGAAGACCCACGAAAGAGCCACACCCTCCCACCGACCCCCGATCCCCGGAGGCCATCGCTTCCGCTATTGTCACCAAGATTCTCAATGCTGAAGATCCCTACTTGCTCCACAAAGATCTGAAAGAAGAAATTTCCACCGATAATTGGACAGACGCCATAGCACAGGCTATCCTCCATGGCTTAAAGAATGCAATAAAATCCGGTGCGGATATGGCACGAGCTGCTTCTGATGCTGCAGCCCAAAGCAGAAACGCTGCTATTGGCTTTGCAACAGAACATCCTGTATACGCTACGCTGATTGCATTGGGTATTCTGGCATTGTTGACACCGTGGGCTCTGGAAATTCTCGGGTTTGGGGAGTTGGGTCCAATTGAGGGCTCGTTTGCAGCTGCATGGCAAAGGGAATATGCTGGATATGTGCCTAAGAATGCTTTGTTTGGTTACTTTCAGAGGCTGGGGATGAAATGGCATTGGCTTTGAAGGTCTATCTGAGTGTGTTACTCCTGATGGAGATCGGCTTTTTCTTTTTTTGGTTTGCGAGTCCACTATATATTGGCAGCTGGAAACTCGAGACTCAGACGAGCGAGGAGTCGTTTAGGATTTCTATGGAACAGTGGTTTAGCTCTGGCTCTCGAGACTAGTTAGTCAGAGTAAGTAATTCAAGACACTAAAGCTGTTGAGTGAATATGAATGTGAAGTACAGGGAATGGGGTAGGCATGTACACAGGAAACCTATTGAAGTCTCTGCCCTAACCCTCATCACACAACTTCCGATGTGCAACACAGATCATAAAGTACCGATCTATACAATGGGCTTTAACTAGCTGTCAGACATGGATTGTTTGCAACTGTACTAGACTACCAGACGATATAAGGCCTTTTTACGGATTGGGCATGTTCCTAGGGGATGGCTGATGTATTCTATGACGCTGAGCTCGAGATGGTTTGTATACTTAGTGGACTAAATCTCTTCGCCTTTTCTAAGATTAGCTATATTAGTCCGTGGAAGCTGTTCTTCTAGCCCCTTAGATATATATTAGCAGGGACCTTGGGGCCAACCTCGGGACACTATTCACATGTCAGCTTACCAATTCATAATGCTGAATCAAGATATTATACTTGTGCGTTTTGAATATGTAGGGTATCTTTTGCGGCTAGGGTCGTTGTACATGCTCCACGGCATGCAATTGTAATCGTACGGAGTATTTAACGGAGTGTTATGTATCCCCGTCAGCTGCAGGATACAGGGGTTACAGCCTTGTGGACCACATTTGGGACAGCAGCACCTTCATAAGAACTAGCAGAAGAATTGATTGATGATAGGCCCACTTGAAGACCCTTGCGGGTTGCATGCATTTAATTCAGTCACAGTCCGAAATCCAGGGCCAATGATCGGCGTTGAAACAGCCCTGCCAATTCGCCCTAAAAAAGATGGCGTCTGGGCTGAGATCCCCACTATGTCTTGAGGCCCAAGAACCGCGGGTTTTCCAGGGCGATATGGAAGTGTTGAGATTATTAAAATCATTGGAAGAGATCTCATTCTTTTGAGGCAAACGATATAGTGAAGTCAGAAGAAGAATAAAGACATACAGGAACAAGAAGATGTCAAAGAAGAGAAAGACCAAAATAGAACGTGGAGGCTCTCACATGTGGATCCTTTTTATTTACTTGTGGAGTCTCGTGATTTCATCTGGACTTGGCTAATCCCCTTGTTTTTTCTTGCTTTCTCCTTCCTACCTTTTTTTATTCTTCTTGAATAATACAACCTGGACGGTGACCGCTCGCAATGTTTCGAGCTCGCCGATACCGAGTTCTGGTCATATTTGCGGCGGCTGTTGTCTTCACATTCTTCCATTTTGCGCGGTCACGCGATTGGACGTATACAGTCATTGAAGAGTCTACTGGCGTTCATACACCCGATCATGCCCATCCGAATCAACCCGCGAACCCCAAGCTTGAAAACCCGGTCACTGCTGCCCCCATCGAGGGGAGTAAAGACCGTGTGCTTCCTGACCCCTACCACGGCTCCACCTCCCCACCACAGCCAGAGAAGATACTCTCGCCCGTGGGCCCTAATAGCGGCTCAAAGGATAGCGGTCATTTTAAAGATGCTTCCTCTAACACTCCCCCGGTGAAAACGCCCATCAAGGATGACCCGAAGGACTCCGCAAAGGGCCCCACGAAGGAACCGGCGAAGGTGGGGGGCACCGACAGCTTGTCACCGCCGACAACGGAGAACATCAATAGTGCAAACGGGGAGGAGATTGACAATGGGGGAGCTGGCAGAAGGGTAGTGGAGCACCATGAATCTGGCATTCCAACGGTCAAGTGGAAGAAATTCCCGGAACGGTTTCCCGTCCCTGCAGACGAGGTGATCAAGCTGCCAAAGGAACAGTCGAAAACGATCCCCAAGCTGCAAGCGAAGTTCAAGGATGAGTCGAGCTCCGACAAGCAAGAACGTCTACAACGGCTTAGCACTATCAAGGCCGAGTTCGCGCATGCCTGGAAAGGTTATAAGGAGATCGCGATGGGACACGACGAAGTTAAGCCTCTGTCGAAGGAGTTTGAAGACCCATTCAATGGCTGGGGAGCGACATTGGTTGATTCCATTGATACTCTCTGGATTATGCAATTGAAGGATGAATTCTCCGAGGCTTTGGATCTGATCAAAAACATTGATTTCAAAACGTCACTGAGAGCAGATATTCCGATGTTTGAGACAACAATCCGCTATCTTGGAGGTCTTTTGGGCGCCTATGACATTTCTGGTCATCGATATTCGGTACTTCTGGACAAAGCAGAGGAGCTTGCTGAGGTTCTCATTGGTGCCTTTGACACTCCTAACCGCATGCCACACCTTTACTATCGCTGGGCGCCGTAAGTCTTGCCACAGTCTATCTCTGATCATCCAACGGTGACTAACCGAATTTCGTCAGGGAGTATGTTGCGAAACCGCATCGGGCGTCTTCCCGAGCTGGCCTCGCTGAAATTGGCTCGCTTTCCTTAGAATTTACCCGTTTAGCTCAATTGACCAAGCGGGACAAATACTATGATGCAATTGCACGGATTACCAACGAATTGGAGAAAATCCAAGATTCAACAAGCATCCCTGGGTTGTGGCCTCTTCGGGTCAATGCACAGGGATGTTCCAAGTACTTCAAGGCTATTCCCCCGCGTGATAACAGTCCTACGCCCGAACAGCCTAGTACGACTAAGAGCACTACTACGATGACCCGCAAGTCTTACGCTGCACCGACAGACCTTGAGAGTTATCTGAAGCTGATCCCACGCGATACAACCGCTGACATCGAAGGACATGCCAAACCTGCCAACGATACGCGAGCTGCGAATGAACCTAGCATTCAGGCCCGCGAACAAAATACACCATCAGCAGACCAATGCAATGGCGGCTTGAGACTTCCCAATTCACCCCACCAGAACGTGTACACTATGGGCGGAATGGCCGACTCGACCTATGAATATCTGCCCAAGGAATACCTGCTACTGGGAGGCCTGAACGAGCAATACTTGAATATGTATAAAAAGGCTGCCACTGCAGCCCGCAAGAATCTTCTTTTCCAGCCCATGGTGAAAGGTGGACGCGATATCCGCTTCATGGCCTCGACTACTCCAATGACACCTGGGAAAGTCGCAGAGCTCACTCCCACTGATCTTGATTACCAAGGTACTCACTTGACATGTTTCGTCGGCGGCATGTTCGCCATAGGAGCCAAGGCCTTTGGCATCGACGGTGATTTGGAACTCGCAGCCAAACTGACCGAGGGTTGTGTTTGGGCTTACGAGTCGACACAGACCGGAATTATGCCTGAACGCTTCCGCGTTTTGCCCTGTGAGAAAGGCTTAGCCTGCGAGTGGGATCAAGCCCGCTTTGATGCTGGCGTAGCACGCTACTCGCGTGTAGACCCCGACGCAGTACATTCGTTCCGCACTGGAGAGAGCAGCTACGAACAGCGCGTGAATATGATTGCACACAATCCACCCCAAGGAGCCGCGAGCGGGTCTGTGCCCATCCCCATGCCGGGTTCATTAAACCCCCACGATAGCGACATGTTGGTCAAGCGCGATGGACTTGCATTAGGAAACCACGCGGAGGCATCGCCGGTTGCTTCAATTCCGACTCCTACTCCCGGTGGAGTTGAATTGCAGAACCGAGATGCACCTCGTTCAACTTCATCGCCCGCCTCACCACACATCGCCGAAGTTGGCCAAGACCACCTCCCAGCAGGCATGACCAGTATCCCATCGCCGAAATACTACCTTCGACCCGAGGCGATTGAGTCAGTCTTTATCATGTACCGTCTGACTGGCGACGAATCATGGCGACGCAAGGGGTGGCAGATGTTCGAAGCCATCTCGAAGTATACCCGAACGGAGCTGGCAAACTCGGCCATCCACGATGTCACAGCCCAGAAACCGATCCATAAGGATGCTATGGAGTCTTTCTGGTTATCTGAGACGTTGAAGTACTTCTACCTTTTGTTCAGCGACCCTACTGTCGTGGACTTGGATAAATATGTTCTGTAAGTGATCGACGTAGCCCTGTAAACAACAAACAACTTTGGACCAACACTGACCTTTTTTTTTTTTTTTTTTCTCTCATAGGAATACCGAAGCGCATCCATTCTTACGCCCGGTTGCATAATTATGGGATTTTCTTCTTGCATTTTGATACCAATGAAAGTTCTTGTATAACACGTACCTGATAGTCCTAGTAATGTATGTAGTGCGTACCTTAGGGTTGACCCGCAGTGGGACTCTCGAATTCCCAAGCCCCCGCCCTTCAACTCTCTCTAACTCTTCAACCCCGGCACATAAACCGGCATGAGCTGTCTGACGGGAAATGGAGCCTGAGGTCTCGGAGACTGAGTTCTGGACTGGTATGTTGTTCTCATTCTCTTTTTTTCCCTTTCAAGATATTGCGACGTGACAATTGACTGGTTCTTGCAGAACTTCAAACGATCGTCTCCAAGAACTGTGACTCCGAAGACGAGATCGACGACTCCCTCCGAGCTTATCTCAGTCTAACAACTCAATACAAAGGTATACATGGCACCTCGACCCCCCAAGCCAACGATCTCTCTCCCCCCGACACTCTCCCGCGTGCGGCGCCACGTCCGCCCCCAACTTTGTTTCCACTGCGACTAACACACCCACCCTTCCCTAGATGAGTACCTCCGATCGGAAACCGATATATCACGCTGTTCCTACAAGCTATTTACGTCAAATATCTTCACCTCACATGCGGACTACGTGCGCCGACAGATTCTCTACGGTCTCTTGCAGGACGATGATCCGAATACACTCCACTTCATTGCGTCATTCATCCTCTTTGACGGACGAGAGAATGAGGCAGTGCTTCAGATGCTGAATGAGGAGGGCGTGTTTGCGCGTCTCCTCGAGCTTATACAGGCGATGCGAAGAGCGGATCTGGATGGCGACGCCGGTCTTCATCGTTTGTTGATGGACCTTGTGTATGAAATGTCGAGGATACAAAGGGTCAAGATTGAAGATTTGGGTGCGTTTTGGATACACATGTGCTGCTGCTGGTAGCTGATTATGGGCTTGTGTGTAGTTCTCGTGGATGACGATTTCATTCGTTGTCTCTTTGATATCATCGAAGACCTCTCTTACGATGTTACCGATCCTTATCATTACCCCGTGATTCGGGTGCTGGTGAGCACTTCCTTCGGGCTTATTTTGGTTGGGATACAACCGCGTTAACAAATTACAAAGCTGGTTCTGAACGAGCAGTTCATGATCTCGGCTCACGATCCGGTCGACGGCCGGCCCACTGGTCACTTGACCAACAAGGTTATCAAGGTCCTATCTGCGTATGGTGGGATGTATAAGACATTCGGAGAGAACATCATTCTTCTTATCAACCGTGAAGGTAACGGCCGGTCCTCCTGTTCAATGAAATCAACGGCTGACAGCATGCAGCCGAGACGTCACTTCAGTTGCTCACATTGAAGCTTCTCTATCTCATATTTACCACCCCTAGCACATATGAGTACTTCTTCACGAACGATCTACATGTTCTGGTCGATATATTGATGCGGAATTTGCTTGATCTACCCGAGGAGGCCTCCGCGTTGCGACATACTTACCTACGTGTTCTTTACCCACTTTTAGCTCATACACAGCTGCGAAACCCGCCGCACTACAAGCGTGATGGACTTCGGAGGCTACTCAGCGTTCTTGTTCGGGGCCAAGTCTCACATGGGAGCGACCTAGAACACGAGAAAATCATGCATTTCGAAGAGGTCGATGAAACGACACGTCGACTTGTCGCTCGATGTGCGACAGTAGAATGGCTACGCAATGATGAGCAGCCCGACGCAGCAGAAATGCAAGACACTCCCATTCAAGTGACAACAACTACAATTGAGACTGTCCTGGATCAAGGCGAGCAGCATGCGTCACCCATAGATATCGGCGAATCACTCGACATCTCTCGCACGCTCTCACGAGGGAGCACAATCGCTAGCTCACCTGACACAACCTCACCAACGCGAATGGACTCGTATAGTTCGTCCAACGCGCCGGAGAGTCGGAAACACAGCTTAATCCACCGGCTCGGCATGAACCTAGAGCCCGCATCCGTATCTTCACTAAGCGTTCAGGCCGTTGCAGAACAGCACGAAAAACCAGGCATAATAACCCCCAGCCGCAAAGACGGAGCCCCTGCCGCCGCTCTCAATGGCGAGACACCAATAATCCGGCCACCAAAGGTCAAACCCGAACCACCGAAATCTCGCCGCTGGCGCGGGCGCCGTCTGGCCGTGGATGAAGAAGAGAACCACTCTACTGGCACAAGCAGCGACAGGAACACCATCCCCGAAGGCGTCGAAGTCAGTCCCACCACCGTTATCACCCCCAGTACACCACCATCACAGCCACCTACCAATGATCACCGCAACTCCGGATCAGGTTCCACTCTTGCACCCCCAGCTTCACGGCCCCGACGAGCTGTATCAAATCCACCCCCGGCCCTCCCGCCACCACGCCGTTCCAGTCATAACACACCTTCCTCAAGTCACCACCGGCCCGTAGTCCCAGCAGCCGGAACAGGCCGACATGGACAGGCTCCACTTCCGCCAAAAGCGCGCCGTTGGGGACGTGGCAAGCCCCAGCATGGACCGAGTGACTCGGTCGAGAGCGGGACCAGCAGTGTTAGCCCATCAAAGGAGTCTGAGACTGCTGAAAACACCCTCGCGTCTGCTCAGCAAGAACCGTCACCAGAGGGTAGTGTTGTTTCAGATCCGTTCTCGCCGAAGTCCCCCACCTTGTTGATGTCGCCGTTTGAGGCTACTGCAAACAAGGTATATGGCCCAACTGATGGTGCTGCCGACGGCCGTGCGCCTCTCAGTGTAGAGAAGGCAGTGCAGAACGTCTCTCTGCATTGAGCGTTACTTCTCTGTTTAATTCCTTTTCTTTTCATGCCTAGATATGCTCTTTGCTCTTGGCTCATTTTCAGGTTTTTTTTTTTGGCATCAAGCGTGGCTGTTCGGGTGAACAGGTTGGGACATGATAGGTTATGTCTCTATTTATTTTTGCATGACATGGATAGGATATTTTTGAGGACACCAGCGAGGACTGGATCCCAGAATAACAAAACAGAATATTTTCGCTGACAAGAACAGAGTAGTTTACAATAATAAAAAATAGTTGAAATAAAAGTACAACCCCATCTATCACCGCAAAGCCTGCTTCAGTCAACTTCCCTCAACAAGCCCGAGTATGAGCTGGAGTATGAGCTGGTCATCGATATCAAAAGTGAAACAGGCTGATTCAAAAATCCCCTCAAATCTTCAACCCCCAGCTCCGCCCCAGCCCAATAGCAGTATTCCACCCAAACCCAGCACACTGTCCAATACCAGTAATCTTATCGGTAAGCGTCTTCCGATCCTCAAATCGGCGCTCTACAAACGCAGCCAACTCCACAAGGTCTGGCGTCGGATCACGGGTCATGACAACCTCAGCACTGGCATAGATAGCCGAAACCGCCAGACGGCGTGTATACCAAGTCGCATCAACAGCGTCATCACCAGAAAGAGTAAGAATATCTGAGGCCAGGGCATGCAGTTCCGTAAGAGAAACGGGGATATTAGCAAGAAGTGACATTTGCGCGAGAGCCTAGCAAACGTAGATTAGCATGGGAATTCTTCTTCTGCGTCTATCTGCTTCAAAGGAAAGAAGGAGAAGAAGAAGAAGAAGAAGAAGAAGAAAAAAAAACTCACATCCTGCCAAACATCTCTAACCTCCACATTCATCCTCAACCTCTCCAAAAGCAATCCGCGAACCCTCTCCTCAACAGAAAGCTCATGAACATCCTTCCCGTTCTCCGCCGCAATGCGCCGGAATAACCCTCCCTCCTCGACCTTGCCGCGCAACAGACCCCGTCGACTAGCAAGCCAGAAGAGGATGAGGTCGAATTCGCCGCGGGGGAGTAGTTGCACTGAGACGTCGAGGAAGCCTGCGTCCCGTGCGCCGAGGGTTAGTGCTGTGGCGGAGAAGCCGTGCTTCGGGACGTGGGTGAGCGCGGAGGTTAGGATTGCTGTTTGGGAGTTTGTGTAGGAGTGGTCTGGGAGCCGGGCGTGTAAGGCTGAGTGGTAGGTTCGGTGGGAGGGAGGGTGGATTTGATTTGATCGGGGTGTGCGGGTTCTCGGTGTGGATTGGAGGGTTTTTGTGGTTAGTGCTCGGGTTTGGCGGATTGGTTGGGTTAGGGAGGGGGTGAAGACCCTTTTGGGGAGAGTACGGGCGAGGTAGGACATGGTTTTTGGTGTGATTGGGGGAATCAATGGAGAGAGGTAGATGTGAAGATGTGATTGTTGGAGATGGATTGGGATGTTGGTCCGTGCGTTTGGTGGTAGTATAAGAACCAAATGGATCTGTACATATGTGGTTTATTATGCATATGTTATGTATATTTTGATTGATTACTATGTATAATGACTGGGGGATATACTTGGTTTGTATTAAGCTTATAGCAAGTCTATCATACATATCGTCTTTTGTATAGGATACACATACAAAGGGTACATACAGGTTGGAGCTAGGCAGAGCTCCACTCAACCACACTATTATAGGCCTATGTGTATATAACTTCGATGTTTACAGGGTGAGATCATATAATCCTAATGGTACACTTATAGTAAGTAACTGTTGTTGTTAGTGGATAGTACTGCAGTGGGGAGAAAGCAGAAGAGGAATCATGATCTATTCTAACAAAGAAATCAGGGGTTATATACCCTGGAAAAACCATCTAAACAAAGGCTCAATCTGTAACAAAGAAGCAAACTAGTAAACAAGCATGCTTGGAATGATGCCCCATCAATAACAATGAGTCAAATACTAGAGATAGAGCCTAGATTAGTAGTGAAAGAATGTAAGTGATTCAGTTCCGTTTGTATAACCAAACTGCTAAAGACGCCAGGGGCGAGAGAGGCAAATAGGTAGATCTCTACAAAGCGCTGGAGTCATAACAAATTGGGTATAAAACCTGTGTAATTCCCAATCTACGTACAACATAGTTATAAAGTTCCAATAACTAAGATACGATAACACACGATAAGCCACGATAAGACGACATGCGACCTGTTTCTGCTTTGTTCCTCCTCAATTCCCAAGTTTTCGGACGGGCTGGGAGGAGAGACAAGAGAAATGAGATACGGTCTCGGGGAAGAGGTATATATGATTCATCAATCTAACTAAATATCAGAAATAAAATAAAAACGCGCAGAAACGAACAGCGAGGGTAAGGGCGACGGGGGTGAAAGTCCAAACCCCTAGACCAAACCCTCCCCCCCCCAACGGTAAGAAGGACGTAGAACTTCTGGATAATAAATGAACTACAGTGCCTACAAAAAGAGCACTGGAAGAAAAAGGCTCATTCCATTTGAGAAGCAGTTGATCAGCCCAAAGGGGCACTCGAAACCCATTTTGCGAGGACGAAGCCCCGAGAACTGAAATGGGAATAAGGGAATCACGAATCAAGAAATTGCGAAAAGAAAATAGCCAGACGCCCCCCTGTCAAAGAAAGTGACTAGGTAAAACAAGGACGAAAGTGCATTACATGATCTGGTCTTGGGTCAGACCGATGGTCGACTCTTGGCCTTCCATCATCTCTTCGGGACCCGCGCCGGCGTTCATATACTTCACGAAGGTGATGCCCAGAGGACGACCACCGTACTGGTAGCCGGAGAACTTGGCTGTGGGAGACGAATATTAGTATACGGATATTGGCAGCAGCAATACGAATAGTAACATACCAATTGCAGTCTCAGCAGTGTCGGGAGTATCAAATTGAACGACACCAGTGCCGCGGGAGCGGCCGTTAGGCTCATACTGGATTTCAGCGCGATCAACCTTGCCAATGGTGGAGAACAGATCGATCAGGTCCTCATTGCAAGTAGACCAGGGCAACTGGATTCGAGTTAGCATTCCACATTCCATATGGTTGTCTATCACACATCCCAAAACTTACGTTGCGAACATAGATGACAGCGCTCTTATCGCCGTTGGAAGTGGCATAATCAGTGAATGGGTTGGGAGGTCCGGAAGGAACGGGAGGAGCACCACCGTGCTCAAATCCACCGGCACCGGGGAAACCACCGTGGCCACCAGGGGGGCCACCGAAGCCACCACGTCCAGGGAAACCGCCCCCAAAGCCTCCGCGACCAGCAAAGCCTCCACGGCCCATAGGACCGCCAAAGCCGCCACGACCGCCAAAGCCACCACCAAAGCCACCACGACCACCGAAGCCGGGGCCACCACCAGCGAAACGATCTTCACGAACTTCAAGGGGACGACCCTGCCAATCATATCCGTTAAATTGCGCAATGGCGTTGCGCGCATCATCAGGAGACTCGAAAGCAACGATGCCGGAGCCCTTGGGACGTCCGGTCGGGTCGGTGTGCACATCGGCACGGATGACGGCACCCTGCTGGGCTGTGATACGGAGTCCGAGTCAATTCACCTCACACTAAACAGAAAAGTAGGAATCCCAAGTCCAAGGGTGGTTTTGATCTGTACTTACCAGCTGAGCGGAACAAATCCTTCAAGTCTTGCCAGCCAACGTTGAAAGGAAGCTACACCGAACGGTCAACAAGGCCTGCCAGAACTTAGCGTAACGGGGAGTATAAAAGGGGGACAAACGTTTGAGACATAAATCTGGCGGCCACCACCACCTGCACCACCTGCACCACCTGCACCACCTGGGTGGCCTCCGAAACCACCCCCGAAACCACCTCGGGCACCGGGGCCGAAATCACCGCGTGGGGGACCACCAACGAAGCGGGGCTCGGATTCACGGTCCTGGGGATTGAAGTCAGTTCATGTAATCGCAACACCATGAATTCTGTGTCAACATACCTCACGAACATAAACAAGACGGCCCATCAGGCTCTGGTTGCTGAGCGTATTCACGGCGTTCTGTGCTTGGTCTCTGTTTGCATATTCCACAATCCTGGTAGATATGTCAGTGAAAGCGTTCAATTTGAATAAAGACAAGAAAGTACTCACCCGCATCCCTACAATATCAGGACAGCCAATGTCCACCCGTCAACCCTACACAAACCACGAAAATCGGGGGGAAATAGAAGGAACTAGCCCCTCTACATGTAAGCGCCCACCTTCGACATTCCATTAGGAAGAAGCAAAACATCGGCAAAGAGAACTTCTCCAGCTGTAAAACACGAAATCACAACCCTGGTTAGCTTCAAACGTTCCAACAAATCACCATTCCAAACGCGCAACCCTGCTCACCCTGTCTCATAAAATCCTTAAGGTGATGCCACTTGACATCATACGAAAGGTTACCCACATAGACCCGGCGGTCTTGCTGGGACGAATCGCGAACGGTCTGCATCATATTCTCCTTGGCGACGGTGCGGTCCTCAAATCGAGCTGGGGTGTATCCACTGCGTCCTCCGAAAGGCGAGGCTGAGCCTGGGGGTCCAACTGCTGCTCCGGAAGTACTCAAAGGAGACCGGGAACGGCGTTCGGGACGGCGATATTCGTCGCGCTCACCACGGCTGCGGGAGCGACTGCGAGGCGAATACGAACGGCGAGTGCGTCGGGGAGGACTGCGAGAAGAACGGCGACGGGGCGAGCGAGACCTCTCACGCTGGATATGGTCAGACATGAACAAAATGTAGATAAGAAAGGCGGTCGCGAAAGCGGTGCAATGTTATGATTTTGATGAAATGGAGATGGGAAGGAGCAAAAGACGTGTTCAGAGGGCAGTCGCTACCGTGGAAGGCGCAACTCCGAGGGGGGTCGGGGTCCTCGGCGTGGGTCAGGTGACCACCCAGTTTTGAGGGGGGTGTTTGTCTCGGATGCACTGAGGACCTCCGGGGTAGAAGCTTGGGGCCACTGGCGAACATTGTTTGCGCACACATCTGCAATTATTGTTTGGAATCAAACATTGCGATGGTAAAGTGTTTCACCCTTTTCCCCCTTCATGTCCCCATCTCCAGATCTGGATATCTGATCGAGCAGATATGGTGGTTTCCACCCCCGCACTGACCACAATCTTATGACCATTGATATAGACCTCAACGCCATGGGCAAGATTTGGAATGGTTTGCAGGATCGGCAGGAAATAGAACAAAAAAAAAAAAGGAAACGGAGGTT
>LACB01000489.1:0-20782 GCA_030142185.1 Penicillium thymicola
GCAGCGCAACTCTGCGGTCCTCAAGCCCCGCAACACAGGCTACGGCGCCCCCTACCCACCGATCAGCGGCGCGAACGGCAGCGGACCAATGGACCGACCATTCAAGCAGCGGATGCCGGATAAGCAGATCCTCGAGCACGACCGCAAGCGTGCGATCGAGGTGAAGGTGGTGGAAGAACGGGAGCGACTGGAAGAAGAGAACGAGCGGATTGAAGAGGAGGCAGACGATAAGAAGAAGAAGGCGAAGAGTGGAGCCAAGAAAGAGGATGATGGCGAGGCCGATGAGGGAGAGAAGGTTCTTAGTGAAGAGGAGATTGATGAGAAGTGTGATACTCTTCGACAGCGTTTGCTGGCTGAGCTGGAGGAGGATTTGAAGCGTGGAGAGTCCGGTTTCAAGAAGCCTTTCCCTGGGTCTGGGGCTGGGGCTGGGGCTGGGAGGGATAGGCGCAATCTTAAGTCTTATCAGGTTCATGAGCTTGCTGAGGCGAAGATCGAGGAGACGGAGAGGTTGCGGAGGGCTTTTGGGTTGAGGGAGGATCGGGAGACTGGGGAGATTTCTAGTTCGAGGGATTATCGTGAGAAGAGGAGGGATTAGATTATGTTTTGACTTTGACTTGTTTCTTTCTCGTTCTTTTTCTCTGATCGTCTTTCTTCTCTAGTAATGGTGTTGATCGGTGTTATGGATTTGTGGGATTATTATGGACATAGTGTTGCATGAACAAGTTTTTAATTTCATTTCACTGTTGTCCATGTTATGGCTGTACAATCTTTTTCGAATGCAAAGAAATGAACAATTGGATATCATAACCTCATCTATAATACACCAAAACCAGTATACTATGCCACAAACTTTTCAATAACCCAACCCTCCTTAGGATCCTTCTTCTGCACAACCTTCTTAGCAGGCATCGGCCAGCCCACACTTCCCCCATCACCCACCAAAGAAGGAATAACCCAGCAAGATCTGCGCGGCGGCACACCCTCAATAGCATCAGCCTTGCCAATTGGCTTTCCATACTCAATAAGCGGCGTGTCATGCGCAATCGCCGAGAGCTGCAACCCACTAGGCGCAACAAGCGGGAACATCCTAATCTTAGGAACCTGGTCCGAGACCAGCGAAGCAGAAGACTGCTGCAGATGCGAGTAGGTGATATACTTCGGCATTTCCTTCGGTGAGAGCTTAGCAAGCAGCGAAGACGGATGCACATAAACAGCTCGTTCCTGCAGATCCTCACCCTTACCATCCCGAGAACGGAAGAGCGTCAGGTAAGGAACGTCAATGGCGCGACGGGGAGCGCGCGGGTTCTCCGGTGGAACAGGGGCTTGATCAGCGCGGATAGCGACATGATCGATAAACCCTGCAGTGACGATCTGCTTCAGGGCCTTGATTTGCTTTGAGGAGGGCTCTGGAAGACGGGCTTCGTATGCGGGGACTAGGCCTGGGTTATTTGAGCGCACGATGTCGGTCAGCTGGCGACGGAGCTGGGTTGCTTCTTTGAAGGCCTTTGCGCGGAGGAACATTTTTTCACTGAAGGCGTCGCCGTCGGAGGCGTAGCCATACGCGCAGATTGCAGAGAGGGATTTTAGAGCGTCGGAGGTGTCGTCGTGTTTGCTGAAGAGGCGTTGGGCGCGCGCGTAGGCTTTGTTACGTTGTTCGCGCTCGTCATCTTCGAGACGGTCTGCGTTTGTGTAGACCTTTCGTCTGTCACTGTCGCTGTCGCTGTCGTCGTCGACTTGCTTCTTGGCTGTGGTTGGTAGGGGTTGATTCGGGTCGAGTTGGTTCTCTGGGACGAAGAGGTCGCCGACTGCTAGGGCTGCCACTAGGGCGATCACGTACGGCATGCAGCCGTGTTGGTGGCCGATGTGGAGCATTTTGCTGAATCGGGGGGAGAGGGGGTAGGTTGAGAGACGACGGCCGATGGGGGTTACCTGGCCTTCGGCTGTGAGGGCGCCGAGATTCTTGAGGAGCTTCTCTGCCTTTGCGAGGCCTTGGCGGCTCGGGGGTGTGGGGAATGGGAAGTTGATCACGTTATGAAGACCCATGCTCTTCATCTGGAGGACGACGCCTTCGATGGGCGTGCGGAGGATCTCTGGGTCGGTGTATTCGGCGAACTCGCCTTCGTAGACTGCAGAGGAGTACATTCGGTAACAGTGGCCAGGTCCTGTTCGACCAGCTCGACCAGCTCGCTGGTTTGCGCTTGCTTTGCTGATCCAGCCGACTTGGAAGCTTTGGACTCCAGTGAAGAGATCGAATTGCTTTTCCTTGGCGCGACCGCAGTCGAAGACATACTTGATACCGGGGATGGTAAGAGATGTTTCAGCGACGTTGGTTGCGAGGATGATCAGTCGGGAGTTCTCTGGAGCCGCCTCAAACACCTTCATCTGTTCTTTCGTCGGAAGTTGGGAGTATAGAGGCAAGACGTGAACGCGAGTTGACGAGTCCATGGCCTCTTCGCCTTCAGCGAGTTCGAAGTCTTCGTCTTCCTCTGCATCATCCAGTCCAGTGATCTCCATATCACTGTCGTAATCATCATGTCCTGGATTTTCCATCTCGGTGCCGCCTAGCTCAAGGTCCTCTGCCTCCAAAGGAGCCTCGGTAGCTGACAGCTGCACCTTTGCCTGTGTCGTGTCTTCCCGCTGTGTAGGTTTGAATGCCTGCTTCAGACGCTTAGAAAGCTGCCGGATCTCGTTCTGACCAGTCATGAACACAAGCATTCCACCGGCAGGTAGTTTGCGATGTCCGCGCGAAACTTTGCGGAACGCATCTTCAACGTAGTCACGCTGAGTACGGCGGGAGAAATGAACTGCAACAGGATACTGGCGACCCTCCGCTTGGACCAAGGGGGGTGCACCACTGCGGAAAAGACTTGGGTTCTCAGTGAAATCTGAAATACGGAGAGTAGCCGACATGATGACGACCTTCAAAGGCTTGACAGACGGGTCCTCCTCACTTAAAGACTTGCGCAGGCCCACAATACGACTGACCATTCCAATCAGGATATCAGTGTTGACGCTGCGCTCGTGAGCCTCGTCAATAAGAATGATAGAGTATTTGCGAAGGGCGAAGTCATCTGCAATCTCTCGTAGAAGAATACCATCAGTCATGAACTTGATGGCTGTCTTCTTCGATGCCGTAGACTCGAATCGGATTTGATACGAAACCTTCTCGGCATGTTGACCCAACTCCTGAGACACACGGTTCGCCATACTCACAGCCGCGACTCGGCGAGGCTGGGTCACACCAATTAGACCCGGGTTAGGGCTGCCTGGGGAACCGAAGCCGGATTCGAAGAGGAACTGGGGAAGCTGGGTTGTCTTTCCACTACCAGTAGCACCCCAGATGACGACAACTGAGTTGTTGTGAATTGCCTCCATGATTTTCTGTTCTTCGCCAACGACAGGGAGTCCAAGACGGGCAGTTTGGATTTCCTCCGTACGGTCAACCGCAACACTGTAGGCCTTGCGATTGGGATCGCCATGAGTTACCTGAAGTTCCCGTGGGAGAGGTTCTTCTTGAATGGTATTGTGGGTTGCTGGCAACTTAGACGGGTCGAACACCTGCTCTTCCTCGGTCACGGCTCCCTCGGTGGGTTGGAAGCCTGCGGCTTCGTTGATCTGTTGTACTGCCCAAGATTTGAAGGCCGATTGGCGAGTCGTGAGCGTTGGCTTATCTTCGTCCATTTCGTCGCCATCTTCTGAATCTTCTGAATCTTCAGAGTCCTCATCCTCATCCTCATCCTCATCCCTCGAAATGTCCTCGGAGGACGAGGTATCTTCCTCTTCAGAGTCATCTTCAATATCACTTTCGGACCCTTCGCTCATATCGTCTTCATCTTCATCTTCATCTTCATCCTCCTCGCCCGAATCAAAGCCCTCCCATGCAACCTCTGCTTTTACTGGTGCAGCTGCGGGTTTCTTCTTCGGTGCGCGCTTCCGCTTCTTTAGAACAGGGAATCCATCAGCTCCTAGCTCTAATGGTCGCTTAAGTCCACTTCCAGCAGCTGCTTCTTCTCGTAACCTTTGTTCGTTGGGATCTGTTGTGGGATCGGAGACTTTCAGGTGAATGTCCGAATCGTCGGTATCATATCCTGAGATGTCCGCGGGAGCATTGTGTTTCGGCGCGGAAATGGCCGGTGCAGATACGTCGTCATCCTGTCTCTTGCGCTTGGAAAGATCTCGGGAACTCTGTAAAGACGAAGTGTCGACAGATGACTGCGCTAGCTTCTTCAACAATTCGATGTTTTCTTCCTTCTTGAGTTTATTTTCCTGCGGGGATGTTAGAGCCATATCTTTCTACTGCGGTTATCCACATACAATGTATTTGTCCAAACGCTTCTGCTTCTTTGAGGACATCTGGGGATGCTGCTCTGTTAGCTCTCCCTTCAGCTTCTTTCGCCGTTCCTCTTTCTCGTCCTTGGAGGCGGGCTGGAGCTGTGCGACATTGGTATCAGTCGACTCCCCGTCAGGGTTTTGCCGGTGTCTTTGTTTTCTTAGACGTGGTGTAAATTTAGGTGGCATATTGGATTACTGCAGCCAGCCTGGCTGAGAAAATAAGACAATGGACTGAGGATGCAAGCTCTGCGACCTAACTGTTTCTTCATCAAAAAAAAAATTAGGGCGGTCGGGATATTGCCAGCTTGACCCGAGGCGGTGTAAATAGCTACCGCCTACGAACGGACGACGGACAACGACCTCCAATACTACCTGCACTTGTTCTCTTTCTCTTCACTGAAGTATTCCAACAAAGATAAATACTATAAATCACCATGGTTGAATCTTTTGATACAAGCTCTCTGCAGGATTCCCTCAACCTGCCATTTCCTGCTACCACTAAGCAGATTGCGGGGTTAGTCAATGGCGTACAAACAGATGTGGTGATAATGAGCTTTAGCGATAAAATCATGGTCACAATTTCACAAGCGGGACGATTGGCACATTGGGTATATATATCTTCAATTTGGCTTCATCCAACATTGCTAATAGTATATAGTTGCATGTACCGATGGAGAACCAGAACCCAGGCACTGAGGGCATGCACACCCTCGCTGAGGGCGATGATGCTCTATTGCCCCTCAAAAGCCTAACCACCACTACCTTACTAGGCGGTTATTCCCCTGGACAAGATACGACGGGTCAACTACTTGCTCGTCAGATAGCTACGGCTATTGCAACAAAAACACCTAGTGAAAAGAGATTACTCCTCGTTGGCCTTGGACTCGGAAAATCAACTGCTGATAGAGATTCATTTTTTGCTATCGTGGATCTGGTTCTGCAGTGCCTATGAAACCATCATAGCCCGATCTCCGACTGGGAACAAGGCAGCCATCGGAACAAGGGGCAGCCATCAGAACGAGGCTTCTGCAACCTGCGAGCCTTCGACAACCTGCCAGTATTCTGCAAACTGTGAGTCTTCCGCAAACTGCCAGTCTTCCGCAAACTGCCAGTCTTCCGCAACCTGCGAGTCTTGTGCAATCTGCGAGTCTTGTGCAATCTGCGAGTCTTGTGCAATCTGCGAGGTTTGCGCTAGCTTTCGGGTTCGCTCCAGAACACGGTTCAGTTTCTCATCTGTAATATGTCCATGGATTCGAAGTCTTTCCACTGCAACGAATGCGCCAGAAACCAACACGTAGGCGAGATCCCTCTCGGTGAAGAACTCATTCTCCCAGTTCCTTCTTAACTCGACAATCACCGTGCGAACAGCCATGAATCCATAATCTCTGTGCTTTACCATGAACTTGATAAAATCACACGTGCGCTTCCTTGCCTTCTCGGTGTCGTTGTCGCCCAGCGTGAATTTTATCGCTCGAATTCGGTTCATCTTGAGTTCGAGGAAGATTGGGCAAGGATGTCTGAGGTAGCCGTGTCTAGGAAAATCCATCACCACCAGAGTCCGATTGCTCAGCGCATTGATGTACGCAATCGACATCTCTGACATCCAGTTGAACGATAAAAATCTCATGGAACTCGGTATCTTGGGGGTAATTTTATCGTTCCCGATAATGATTGCCTCGTTGCAGTCATCAAAAACGTGCTTCCAGATCTTCGCGCGGATCTTCAGCGGCAGCCAATTCAATCGACACGGGCTTCGTCTGTTCGCGGGAATATCATCCGCGTGGTAGCTTCTCATGTTTGCAAGAAACCTATTCTCAAACGATTCCCATGTGCCAAACTGCAACCAGAGCCTTTCCACGAAATCCCCCTCAGCAAAGCGGCCGATATAGAAGAGAGCGCTATCGGAACTGGCACATTGTCAGATGAATGGACTTGTTGGTGGCATTGCGCCCAGGGTTTGAATCAACTTACTACATGTACGACACCTTCTTAGATGTCGGGACTAGATCCACGACTTGGTCGGGCTCATTCGGGATAGCCGAATCTGCTGGACCGGGGACTTCCAAGCCTGCATTCTCGGTTTGGGCTGATTCATACAAGACCTCGGAAACCCAGACCTCGGAAGCCGGGACTTCGGAAGCGGTCACTTTGTTAAGCTCACGCTTGGCTGCAAACTTTCCTCGGAGGCGCTCGCGTGTTGCCGAAGCATTCGCTTGGATGCGATGAAGGGCTTTTTTGAACCTCTTCATTGTGGTTGATGCACATGCGTGATGAAGAGGTGATATGGATGGAAGATCGTGAGGTTGGGAGGGTTAAGGACCGTGATGGGCTTTGTGGATGTTGTTGTCGCCGACATAAGCAGGTGTCGGCTCGGCGTCGCCGCGACAACATATCTGCCTACATCTGTGGCTTTGACATTTATGGACGCTACGACTGCTTTCATCTGAAGAATTCCCAGTAGTCAATTACTCGTACTTGCTCGGAGTTAGGTCTATATCGGTGTTGTTTTGAGCGTCGGTGGGCAATGGAGGCCTACAGTGTTTTGTGGATAGGAATATAGGAAACGCTCAAGACTATTTATCAGGAGCGAGCGGTAGCACGTTGAATACTGAATCGTGTTTTCCGTTTCCTATGAAGTAAGTTGGTAGGCCATGTATGGTATAGTTCTGTCTTGTCTATCTTCTTAACTACCAGGAAAGATGGCCTAGTCACTATATTAGATCCACAAGGTACTTTGGATCTTCACCCACTGTACAAGGTATCAGCTCGAACTAGATGCCACGAAGTGGTTAAACATGGGACTAAAACTTCTAAATTGAAATCATCAGATGAGATGGGACTAAAACTTCTAGTACAATGAAAATCATCAGATGAAATGGGACTAGAGCTTTTGTACAATGAAACCATCAGATGAAATGGGACTAGAACTTTTATACAATGAAGATCATCAAATGAAAAGGGACCGGAGTTATACTCATGATATTGCGGTATGGCCAGTCACGTGATGCATATTGACATAACAGAACAGGGGTTGCATACAACATATAAGACGACACCTGTAAGTAGACCATGAACAGAGTCAGCTTGGGGTTTGGGACAATCATGATTCTCTAAACCTTTGAATACCCGACGACTGGTTACTGCGAGTCCATTGAGGTTATAGCCCACGCGTCGGAGGTCTTGCCTTTGAAAATATTCCTTGGGTCTCATACTCCACACATCAAACGTTCCTCACATCCACATCTTTTTTATCCCCTTTGTCTTCATCTACCTTTACTCCCCGAAAGAAAATCTGCATTCGGTCTTTGTGGAGTTCTGCACGATGGAGCCACTAGTGGATCCTGAGTTAGCCGCTGCCGTTGAGGCCTCTCGCCAAGATATGTATCGTCAGCAGAACAGACATCCCTCATCCCAGGCATCCCAGGATAATTTTGTGGATCTGACCAATGAATCGGGAAACGACTCCGACATTCAAGAGGCATTCCCCAAGTCAAAGTCCGTGGTTAATTCCGAGTCTGAAGATGACCACGAGCATGAGCAGCTACAACGTGCTCTTGCTATGTCGATAGAGCCTAATGAGAGCCAAACCCCAGACACTGCACGGACTCTCAAACACTCAACTGCATCCCGTGAGGATTCTATGGCATCGGCCGGTTCACTATTGGGCATGAACCGGAAGCAAATGGAAGAGGAGCGTCTTGCACGTCTCGCCAAGCGCAAGGCGGACGATACTGCGTCTACTCCGCCATCTCAAGTCAGCCGGAAGCTCCCAAGGACTGAGCCTATGCCAGCGCGTCATCCTGTCGCTCTACGAAATCCGTTCCAATCAGTCCCGCAAGCGAATATGGCTCGAGTGAAATCTCGCACCGAGGTCTGCCACCAGCTGGCATCAAATGCCTCAAACATTAACATCCAACCAACCTCCCGCTCAGTGGCCCAATGGCCTCTTGGGGCTGTCAAAAAGACACACATCACTGGTTTCCCTCGCAGTGGAAATGAGATCACTATTGAAGAAGTTATCCAGCGAGATGACTTGGAGTTGGGTGTATTTAGCTCCTTTCTGTGGGATATGCCATGGCTTTATTCCAAGTTCAACAACTCGACACGCATCTTATTTGTTATGCAAGCAAATGATGATGAAACGGTTAGCAATGCATGCACTATGACCTTGAATAACACGGACTAACTTGACTTCGTTTATAGCGAGAGCAATATCGTCGGGACATTAGCAGCATGCCCAATTTTCGCTTGTGTTTCCCACCCATGGAGCCGCAAGTGTTTTGTATGCATTCCAAGCTGCTTTTGATGTTCCACCCTGGATATCTTCGTATCGCAGTTCCTTCCGCCAATCTCACTCCCACTGACTGGGGGGAGGATAGACTTATGGAAAACGTACGTGGATACGCCTACCTGGTGATCTTGAATTTTCTAACAGCGCGCAGACTGTATTCCTGATTGATCTTCCCAAACTCGAAGTTCCTGGTGCTGGAAAGACCCCATTCTACGAAGAACTAGTTTACTTCCTCCAGGCATCCGATCTCCATCGCAACATCATCAAGAAGCTAGATGAGTTTGACTTCAGCGAGACAAAGCGCTACGCGTTTGTTCATACAGTGTATGTATTGCCCCCTGGTACATTCCCCTATCAAAACTAGGTGTCAGCTAACAATATCAGTGGCGGAACCAGCACCGAAGGCAAATGGCAACGCACCGGATTCAGCGGCTTGGGTCGTGCTATCAAAACCCTCGGCCTAGAGACAAACGCACCCATCAATGTCGACTACGCCGTGAGTTTTTTCTCTTCTGCTATATCTCCCCACATAATACAGCACTAAGTATACTAACAACAAACCCAGGCCTCATCGCTGGGAAATCTCAACACTCCATTCCTGCGCTCGATCTACCTCGCTTGCAAAGGTACGCCATCACCTTCCAAACCCCCAAGAACCAACTAATCTACTAACTACAACCCATAGGTGACAACGCTCTACTAGATTACGAGCTCCGAGCCGCAAACAAGAAAAAGGAACCTCGCACAGTAGTGGAAGCTTATAACCAAGAATGTCTCGACCACTTCCGCGTTTACTTCCCCTCAGATGAGACCGCGTGTGACGTCCACAGCAATGCCAGAAGCGCCATCGGCACGATCTGCTTCAATCCAGCCTGGTGGTCCAGTGCCAATTTCCCTCGTGACATACTTAGAGATTGTGTCAGTGAGCGTGGAGTCTTGATGCATAACAAGGTGAGTATTTCCGCGGCTGGTTATAATGGTATTGTTACTAATACACATTTCTTCTGGTGCCAAGCTTGCCTTCGTTCATCCTTCCACCCCTATCGAGATGTCCGATAACAAAGAGTGCCGGGGTTGGGCTTATGTGGGGAGTGCGAATTTGTCAGAAAGTGCATGGTGAGTACATGTCTATACTCCTGTCGATGAAACGACGAAACTAACATGATCCAGGGGCCGTATTGTCAAGGACCCCAAGACGAAACAGCTGAAGATGAACTGTCGCAACTGGGAATGCGGCGTTATCGTGCCTATCATCAGCGAGAAGAAGACTGAAGAGAAAGAAAAAGGACCAGAGACACATGGAACTGCCCCTTCGGCTCCTCTCCCCGTCAATATCTTCAAGGATACTGTTCCTGTCCCGATGAGAGTACCCGCTGCTCCGTTGTCGGAGAACCGGAGGCCTTTCTTCTTTGGCGTTTGATTTGCCATCTCGTTCAAAGCTTAAAACTTGACCTGAATGGAAAGTCTTGAGCCTTCGTTCAGTCTACATCTGAGTCGAATCTACGTCTACATCTGCAACATCCAGTGGGAGTCTAGATTTTCACTATCCTTGTCATGGATACCTGGGATATGAGTTTGGATCGGGTTGCCTGGTTCAATGGGGAATGGAATGAATGGAAGGGAGGAAAACACTGCATGTATTATCGAGCAATTAAGCTGTGACCTTCAAACAAGAAAACAGAGAAATAATAAAAAAAAAGAAACAGTTCATGTCTTAAAGCAATGTGATTTGACTAAAACTATATAATATGAATTGAATAATAATATCTAAATGTGTGTGCATATAGGCATCACTTTCTCTGGTATATCCAATATCGCGCTCTATGTAAATGCATGTTGAAATGTAAAAAAAAAAGAATCCAAAAGAGAAAAAAAAAACACATCACCAAATTTTTGAAGCCCTAGACTGTATCACTCTTCTTCCCCTTGAACAGTCCGTTTACACGATCAATCATCAGTCCACCCAAACCAAACAGCGAAGCAATACCAAAGCTCCAACCTCTCACACGAACAGTGTAAATAAAGAAGTAAACCAAAGCCCAGTTAATGATAACAAAGGCAAGGAAAATTCCAAAGCAACGCCACTTATCCTCAACATGGACATTCAAGTTCGCCATATACTGCTCTCCATCCCGGTAGGGACAGTACTGACAATCCGCCGTAGCCTGGGGGTTAACCAGGTAACCGACCTTGGCGATAGAATCGACGAAGTTACCAGCATAAGCATCACAAGTTTGTCCCGGGGGAGGGTTGAAATGAGTAGCTTCAAGCGAGGAACAATCAATCTGGACAGCAGGCAGAACAGCGGAGAGCACGCCACGCAACCACCAGGTGACGGGGTTGACGTAGTACATCCAGTATTTCCAGAAGACGGGGTAATCAGCGTAGGGACGGACGATACCGTTGAACAGATTGACCATGACGAAGAAGAAGGGGAGGACGTTTGAGATGACGGTGAAGGAAGGCGCGAAAGCGCAGATCCATTGGCCCCACGATGCCTGGAACAGGAAGAAGAGGATAGTCATCAGGAAAACGTATCCTGCGTTCGAGGACTCGGTCGGGAATCCGACGGGGTAGTACCATAGCAACCAGTAGATCAGACCGGAGATGATGGCGGCGGGGATCTCGCAGACGATGTTTGCGGTGCAGAAGGCGACCCAGCCGTAGATTCGGGATGGGTATTCTCGTGCTTCCCAGATGGCGCGGTTGATGTAGAATTTGGGGACGATGGAGTTGAGGACGATGGGTGGGATGAGGATGATTAGGAAGACGGAGAACATTCGGTCTTGCATCGAGGCTACTGTGTTTGATAACATGTAGAAGGTGAAACCGTTGAAGATTCCGATGATGACTGAGACGAAGAGTTTGCCGTAGTAGTAGGATGGGTCACGCCAGTAGTTTTTGAAAAGACGTTTTGTGAGCTGGAGGGTTTGGGTTGAGGTTGGGGCGGCGAATTCGTAGTGGGCCGAGACCGATTCCTCGATGGGAAGTTTGCTGCGCTCTGAGCGGATGTTTTCGATTTCAGTGAGCATTTCGCGGTTCTGCTCTGAGTTGCGCCATTCTTCGTTCCAGTCGATGAGTTTTCCGTTTCGATGCGTGGCTTTGGCTGCTGTTTCCAGGATGAATTCGGCGACGTTCTTTGAAGGTGGGCAGACGAAGCCGCGGTCGCCGAAGTACTTGATTACGTCGGCACCTTCTTTGCCGACGGAGCCGAAGTAGAAAGTGTTGCCGCCCGGGTTGAGGGCGAGGATCATGTCGAATTGCTGGATGATCATGGACGAGGGTTGGTGGATTGTGCAGACGATGGCTTGACCGGCTTGGGAGAGTTTCTTGAGGAAACGGACGATGGAGAATGCGGCTTGACTGTCGAGACCGGAGGTGGGCTCGTCCAGGAACAGAAGTAGACTGGGCTTGGCTGCGAGTTCAACACCAATCGTGACACGCTTCTTCTGCTCGACGTTGAGAGAGCCGATAATGGCATCCTGGATATCCTCGAGTTCGAGCAGGTTGATGATGCGGTCCACGTACTCGATCTTCTCCTGGCGTGGGACATCACGGGGCTGTCGGAGGATGGCCGAGAACTCGAAGGCTTCGCGGATGGTGGCGGTATTATCGTGCAGATCCATTTGCTCACAGAAACCCGTGCCACGCTGGAAATCAGCACCCAGCTTGTGGCCATCGACGAGCATATCACCAGTCACGACACCCATCTTCTGGCGCTGGGCCAGAGTGTTGAGTAGAGTCGTCTTTCCAGCGCCGGAGGCACCCATCAGGGCGATCATAACACCGGGCTTGGCGTAGCCGTTGACACCGTTGAGGAGCTTGCGTGTTCCATTTCCGTAGGGGACAGTGTATTCGACATTCTGCCAGGTGAAGCAGCGCTCACTTGAGGACAGGCGGTTGAAGGAGACATCATCATTGGAAGCGGCCTGGCCACGGGCCAGAGCGGCGTTGTCGTTTGCGTTGGCGACCTTCTCTTCATCGTTGGTCTGGACAGCGACCTTCTTAGTTCGGTTGGACTTTTTGAAAACCAGAGCACCACCTCCACCACCAACAAACGAAAGAGTCTCAGCAGCCAACAGAGTCACCAACATGTACAGCACGGTGAAGGCAATGACAACACCGAAGTTGCGCCACAGGTGGCTGCGCGTGAACTCGAAGTTGGCAGTCAAGTACTGAGCTCCGGTAACAGAGGTGTCGCCCAATGACGATCCAGTCAAAGCACATCCCTGGTACCTGGGGTCCACGCCGGGACCCTGTGGGATAAGCTGTGATGGACTGCATTCCATAACACGATCGGAGAACTCGCTCGTCAAGACCGCCTCGTAACTGTACGCGATCGGGTTGACATAGAACAGCCATCCGAACCAGATAGAGTCCTGGATAAGAGTCTGCTTGGGGATGACATAACCGACATATAAAATGAGCAGGTTCAGCGCAATACCACTGAAACGCACCGCGTCATCAATAGACGGGGACAGCGCAGCGAACATGCGGTAGAGCGAGGTGATACAGATGGTGTTCGTGTACACGAACAGGAAGTAGATAAAGAACTTGGAAGCCGTGACATCGAGACCACTCATGAAATATACGATAATCGTGAACGGGATGACCATGCCCAAGATAGCAGGGAAATCGACAATGATACGGGCAAGGGAGACAGCAGAGGGACGGTAGAAGGCGTAATCCTTGTGACGGGCGACGATGCCGCGTCCAGTGACAGCAGGCATCAGCTCGGTCAGTTGCATCCAGCCGAGGAACAGAATCGAGAAGAACAGAGCACCGCCGCGCGAGAAAGCGCCGCTGGTATCCAGGGATTCTCCGTAGAACAGGGAAGAAACGATGAGGGCGTTGGAGATGACGATGAAGTACTTGGTGTAGAGGGATGTTCTGTCACCCCAGAGCAGCCAGAACTCGCGCTGCACGCAGGCCATGACCTGGCGCACGAACGAGACGGTGTATGGCGACTTCTTGGAGACGGACTTGGACTTGGACTGCGCGACCATGGATTGGAAGCGACGGGTGTCCTCCTGCTGGGTGTCTTGGAGACGTTTCTCGTACCTGGCGACATCATCCGAGATACGGCTGTGGGCATGGCTGTTCTTGAAGGCATTTTCAAGTGCCTCGGCGGTCTTGGGAGTGGACGCTTCCCGGCCGGGCTGGAACTCACGCGCGTTGGGGTCGCAGAGCGAGGTAAGGAAGTCGGCTGTGGTTGATTGCGCGGGGCAGTGGAAGCCCAGGTCGATGAAGTATTGTCGTGCTTCGTTGGCGGGACCTTGGTAGAGCATACGGCCCTCATCGATGACCATCACCTTGTCCATGAGCTCGTAGATGCTCTCTCCGGCTTGGTACAGGGTGACGAAGGTAGTGCGCTTGCTGACATCGGTCATGATGCGGAGGGACTTAGCGTAGTCCAGTGCGGTACTGGCATCCAGACCGCGAGTCGAGTTATCCCAGCAGACCACTGAGGATTTGGTGGCCAGGGTCTCTGCGATACTCACACGCTTGCGCTCACCTCCAGAGACACCGCGGACATACTCGTTACCAACAAGGGTATTCCTGGTGTGAGTGATGCCGAACATCTTCAGCAGAGCATCGATGATAACGGGGATGCTTTCCCGGTCCTGCTTGCGAGTCTTGTTGATCAAGGAGAACTTGAGAGTTTGCCAGACAGTGAGCGAGGGGAAATGCTGATCGTCTTCCGGGTTATAGTTGACTTCTCCACGGAAGTGCTTATTCTGGTCCTCGGATGAGAGACCACCATAACTGACCTCACCATTGACACCGGCAAAAGCACCACGATCATTCGCAATCGCCTTGAGGAAGGTGGAACAACCAGCACCGGGACGGCCCAGCACGAGCATCATCTCACCTTCACGCACAGCACCGCTGAAATCATGGATCAGATTGCGAACAGGAGGGTGTTTGCCGAACCGCAGCTGCGGCACGAAACCACAGACGATGTTATACAAATCCGGGCCGAAGGTACCCATGACAGCCTGGGGAAGAGTGCGCACGAAAGATGCGCCAGTCTCCACACCTTGCACGGTAAGGTTCTTGAAAACGACGCCGACCTTCTTGGCGGGTTCGCCGGCGGTTGTGCGACGCTCGAGATGACCACCGGTCAGGAACTCACCCAGATTGAAGCTGTCGTCAGCCCCGTCCTCGGTCTCTTCCTCGTCCTGAGCCTTTTCTTCGTCGCGGGCCTGCGACTTTCGGCGACGAACACTCTTAGTGACAGAGCGGGTGCGCTTCAGACTGAGGCGGGTGAGTTCGCGGCGCATCTCTTCCATGTCCTCCATGGCGCCGCTGCGGGAGACGGCCTTTCCGGCCTCCTGTTCTCCCCAGTGGCCATCGCCATCACTTGCAGACGAGCTGACGGTTGAGCTGACGGTTAAGGTTGAATCGATGGGAGCTGTGGTGTATTGGACTTGCTCCGTGGTGGGTTGTTCGGAGCTGACATCATGGCGGTAGGTCTCGGCCGTTGAGCTGGATTGTTGCCTGGAGGACTGGGCATGGGCCTGGGAGTCCGAGACGGTATGCGACTGTTCGGAGTGGCCCTCCATTTTGGGGACGTTGATTGATTCTACTCTCCAGCGACAATCAATGGCAGATACAAAATGTATTATGTTATAGCCAGGCTAATTAGAGGAATGGGGATATAAAATAGAAATTAAAGAAGAAAAGAAAAGAAATGGAAATGTAAAGGGAATGACAGGATTATAAAGGAAGAAGAGAAGTATAACAAGAAAGATTAGGGAGAAGCGCAAAGAAGGATGTACACCGTTTATGTTGGAAGATGTCAGATTAATCACCTAACGCCGACATTTATCGCTAAAAAGGAAATTTAGGAACCTTGGAAGACTCAGAAGGAATTATCGAATTATCGAATTATCGAATTATCGAATCATAAGCGAGATAATGAGCCCAAATAGAAGACTTCCGAGCTATAGTGGAGTCATAGACAGTACATGACTCAGGGTGAATCAAGTCAGAAAGAATTTTCTGTTTCAAAGCAATCGGAGATAAGTCTTCTGCCGGATTTTAGCGGGTTTTGGGGTGGAATAGAGGATGTTGATTGGCTATTCAACGTGTCATCAAACGGAATATCCATTCCTATCAGTTCTCGGTAATAGACCCTATCCACAGCTAACTATAGTTATCAAGTTTGGCTTATGCAAGCAACGTGGGGCCGGACTATATATTCCGGTTCATTCATTTTTTTCGTTCTTTTTTCTTCTTTTTTTATTATTATAATAACTAGAATGGATGAGAATGGATTAACAATCTTGCTTACGAATACTCTTTCTTCTGACAAAACCATATCAAAGACCCCCTAGACCCTAATACTACCTACCCTACTCTATCGGTCCGCCTACCTAAAACAATATGTATGTAGTTCGGTGGACATTCTTAAGATCTCACGGCTCCACTCGGCGGCCCAAAGCGTACTCCTAAAGCGTATCCCGACTAGAGGGATCTTGGTAATCCAAATCTCTAAACTCCTTTGGTTCCTAAAGATGTCGGGACCTGGTCTAAATTCCCATTGCCGAGAACTCGGCTGTTACAGTTCCACTGCGATATTCTTTTTTTTTTTAATTCGCCACATATATATATGTATAGCCTCTCCGTAGCATCTATACAATAATCAGTATTCTATCGCATCTTATAACTTCCATTTTCCTCAATGCTAATCTTCACACCTAACTCATGTCCAGGATTCCCTGATAATGTTTGAACCTATTATCAAACTACATACCTCCACGTTGCCATGTAAGCTATATCACATGTCATGCAGGCTACACCTACTTTTGGGCATTGATATGTATGTAGTTCGTTTCAAAATTCATCGGAAGCCATAGCAATCACATGCATGTCGGATGCCACATATGCGTAATCCTCGGGAGAAAGATACGGTCTGACTCGTGCAGCAAAGAACCTTGGATCTTGGATTCCAATATCCCAACATTGGAATAATATACAATTAAAACTTCAAACACTGTCTACCTAGGTAGTTATTTTTGACCTACTTACGCTTAGCACCTGCTTGAGCGATTCGCTTCTGGATTTCTTCTTTTGACAGGATCTTCACGGCATTGTTGGAGAAGACATAGCTGAGTCCAGACCAGAGAGTGGTACTGGCGACAAGGTACCTAAAATTGGTCAGCAAAAAAGAAACAAAGAAATAAAATCCAACAAAAACCAATCGAAAATAGAATATAGAAACATTAAAAAAAAAAAAACATACAACAGTGAGGATTCGCTGGTGGTCACCCACCCAACTACTAACTCACCGGCGTGTGGCTTAAGTACGGCTGAGCGGACGGGAAGCCCTGTTTTCCACACCCTATGGTCGTATGTACTGAAAATACCCTCGATGTGCCTTAGGGCGGATCATTGCAAACAGGTCTTCCAAGATAAAACAAAAAAAAAAGGTGAAAATAAACAAAATTGGGGGTATAAAACAAGAAAAGATCAAACTTACTGGAATCCAGTCATAGCCTCGCTCAAATGCCAAGCACTGACAAACGCCTCTGGGACCACAGGCAGCGCAATCGCGCTACCCACCAACACCAACTGCAGAGCAGTATTGATCTTGGAGATCTCAGTGGGCTTGACTTCCGCTGAGGGAAGCGAGAAATCCCAGTACCGGGCCATGGTCTTAGGTTCAGGCAGCGAGATCCAACGGTAATAGATAGCCGACATAGCCAGACCGACATCCCGACCGAGGATGATCACGGCGAGCCAGACTATTCAACACGTTAATGCATGTCCATGTCCCATGTCCATATAGCACCAAGTGATAGACACGAGCAGACTTACCAGGAAGGGAGCCATTCACAGCCAGACACGCGACACCAATGGTCATCAATAGCTTATCGGCCATGGGATCAATGATGGTTCCAACCACTGTTTGGAGGTTATACCGCCGGGCGATGTAACCATCAACGAGATCGGTGATACCTGCATATGCAAACAAGGATAGTGCTGCAGTGTGGTAGTTGTGGACAAGGAGATAGCCGACAACGGGGGCGGCGAGTAGCCGGGAGAAGGTGAGAATGTTGGGCACGGTGTAGATATTCTCGTGGGAAGTTGGTAGGGAAATCCGCGATAGAATAGGAGTTTTCTTGGATTCCTTGGGCCTACGCTGGGTTAGTTGCGGGTTCATTTGCCCTATGTCCCATTTGGATATTGGGTATGTCGGCTTGGAGGCTGTGGACCTACTGTTCAGGGGTTTTACTGTCTGGCGATTTTGACCCGGACCATCTCTGCTGAGTGAAGAATGATGGTGAAATCAGCGTAGTCTGCAGACAGCGGGGTTTCAATCCTCTGTGGACAGTTAGAATTGCATAAACTAGGGACCGGCAGACAACCATACCCAATTGGTAATCGGTTCAATGTCGACTGGACTGATGTAGATATACACCGGAACCCATCTCTCTGAAGAGTTTCAGTCTTGAACACGTTTGACCGAACAGAAATACGTGCGTTCTTGAACAGCACTTGGGATCCCTGCCGGCTCGTCCGAAGGGACAACTGAGCTGCGCATGAGCCAATCATGGTGACACCAACACAAAGGTGACAATGGCAGGCGTTGGTAGAAACCCAAAAAATTGTCCGGCGACACCGATTCACAAGTTTTCAATTGCGAGCTTCAACTGTGCATACCCGGTCGTTTTTGGGCTATGCAATGATGATTCGGTCCAAGTGATAAACAAGGGGACCGACCAACGGAGGCTGTCGTGTCGCACAGTTTCTGGTAAATCTGCAAATTCAATCTCCCAGCTCAAAATCAAACAAACGAACTAGCTGGTAATGCAAGCAATGCAAATAAAAAGACAGATTTCTATATAGTACAAACACAATCTAGGGATTGTTAGCTGGATATGTCGGAATTCGGGACAATTTGGCTGAACGTAACATACATATTAGAGAATCCAAAGTATAGATCAGTTCTACCAGAAATTCAATGACCTAGAACCAAAAGCTCTAGATCACGGTCGCCTGAGGTTAGGTGAACATTGGAGATTGCACCTCGGCGATGAGTTTCTGGTCGGATAAATAGTTTATCCGCCCGTTTCTATATCCTCCACATGCAATTCCTGTCTTCCTCCAGTTTCATACAAAGGATTTAGTATGACAACATATCTGCCTCTGTTGAATTGCAGATCTATAAAATGACCATATTACCTCTAGGTTTACATTTCCAGGAGTTGTATCGCGGTGTTCATGATGATCAAGCCTATGCTCACCTGATAGCCTTTACGACTCCTGTGACCTAGAGCCCCAGCTGATGAAGAACATCATTGTACAAAAATGCTAACTTATAGCCAGTTAAGAGTCTACCATATGCCACGCAGGTTAAGCCAGATTACCCGCGTTGGCGTCTAGAACCCTAGAACCCTGGAACCAGACGGAGAGCGAGACAAGCCTGCCAGAACGAAACTGTCGCTTTGCGGTCGCCACGATGCCGTTTACTTCTGTTCAAAATGGGCGTGTTTTAGACTCCCGCTCGTTAACTTCAATTTGCAGTGCACCATCAGCCAAAGAAAAAGAACCACCGGATCCAAACATGACCAATCCACGCTTAACTATCAACCGCGCTCTCGTATATGAGAGGCGACTGCCCGGCGATGCTTATATCACTGCGTATGTCCAGCGCCTTCAGCATGGCTATTACTCTAGCGAGGCCGTCTCAGATGAGGATGCCGAACACGTAGATTTTCTCGCCCTTTCATTCACCTTTCATTCGCCGCACACTACCACGCACCGCATCAAGTCTGCCACTATTAGTGTATCAGTTCGTGGAAACCATGATCTTTCAAGCTCGAAGTCGAACCCTTATAAACACCGGCCTGGGAACCCATGTTTCCTTATGCATGCGCCGCACCTTATCTACGGCACTGTTTCCCCCGAGACCATGGAGTGGACATTCAGTCTGGCTGGGTCCCTCGGAATCTCAGAACTGCCTGTCAGCGCAAGCGTCATTCCCTCGGGGAGCTTCAACGGCCGATACAAGCGGTACGAGATGATGCGCATCCAAGGCTCCGCGCGTACTTTGAAGAACCCAGCTGACCGCGAATTTGATGTCGAAGCCGGCAAAATCGTCTGGTCCATGGAAGAGAACAATGTGCAGCGATCCGGTCTGCCGCGCGAGTTCACCTTTGTCATGTTGATCCAGAAACCCACTGCAAACAGCAAAATTTCCCTGTCGATCGACGTCGACCCCGTCATCGACGCGATGATTGGCAGTTACCCATCCTTGATGTTGAAACTGCCCGAGTACCAACCTTTGCCGCGCCGGGGTGTCAATTTTCAACAAGAAGTTGGACAGCGGTTTGAGCCCGTGGACCCGGTGCGCGGGTTCAACTTTGCAGAACTCGGTAGCATGTTCGATGAGTACATCGCGATGCCAGGAAGAAAGTTCAGCCGTCAGGTATGTCCACCAATCAAGAGACCAATGAATATGAAGCGAGGCGAAACTAAAAACATACTCCTCTCAGATCCAAATCCCAACAGAGACCGGCATCCCCGACAATCACTTTCAGGGCACCTACCCAGGCCAGTACGGGCCTCTCAATCCAATCCCGTACCAACAGCAACAGCAACAGCAAGCCCACAACCTAACCCTCCAGAATAACAGCCTCTCCCTGCAGAACAACCTCTTACAGACAACCCTACAAAACCTCTGCATCACCCAGCCGACGGGGGAAGAAACCCAATCCCGTCCTCAGCAGGTAACCCCCCAGACCCAACATCAATATCAAAATCAAAATCAAAATCAAAACCAAGGGCAAGGGCAAGGCCACTCCTCCGCTCATCCAGCATCAACAAAAACAGCTTCCATCATCCCCCAAACAGCCGCAATAACCATCCCTCTGACCCTCCACCTCACAAACCTGGCACGACCAAGCCCAGGCCCCTCCCCCCAACCCCCACGCCGCACACCAAGCCTCCGCCGTACACAAGCGCGGGAATTCCCCAGACACGCAGTGAGCGGGGCATCATATAACACCTCCCCAAACTCCTCACCGAGCGTAACAGATTCGACGAACCCGGATATACAGCGGAGCCGTGCTCTTTCGGAGATTGCGGATGGGGATGGGGATGGGGATGGGGGTGGCGATACTTTCATGCGTATTTGCAAAACGAACAGTG
>LACB01000049.1:0-95248 GCA_030142185.1 Penicillium thymicola
CTGTCCCCTATCCCCTATCCCCTATCCCCCAGGCAACCTGGGAACACGCTGAACTCTTGCGCGTCTGTCCACTCTCTTTCTCATCAGTGTTTTCCGTCATCGTCGTGCCAAAATGGCGCGAGATGTTGATGCGGGGATTCAACTACCACCGCTGCGCATCCCCCTATCCCTCATCCTCCCGAGCAACCGACAGACGATGACTGACACTCCCTCGCCCAACTTTTCACCCAGGGATGTACCATCCGCTCCATGATTCGTTATGCCCGCAACCCCACCTTTGTCCTTCAAGTGGGTGTGTCCGAGTCACAAGTCACGCCCCATGTGGCGGCGGGAAAGTCAACAAAAGAAAATCGGCGATAACCATTGACAAGTGGGTAATCCCAACAAACACGACACATCATTGTCGATGGGGATCCAAACAATGAAAGGATCATGCCAGCACGTCAAATATTGTACTTCAAAACTTCACACGCAACGATATCCGATTCTCGACCCTTTCAAACCTTAGTCTGTCATCAGAAGTGCACCCATAATTGCGACCATACAAAATCTCTGTCTCTTGCTTGGGGCAGCATACGCCAGATAGTGCACCCTAACGACGCTCAACTGCACGTGGATCAAAGAGAGAGATGACCGAGGCAGATTCTTTCTAGGCGCATCCGTCCAAGATTATAGCGCGAGGCAATCAACACGGTTATGGAGCCAGGCTGTGAATGAACTCTGGTTCGATCCAATAAAAGAAACGGCTACATAATAGTCATCGTTTCAAATCCTCCATGATCCCCCATTTGACCTGGTAGTGCGACAATTCGGCTCCCCCCGGACAGAGGCAGATACCAGCATCGGAGAGTGGATATTGGGGCATATGTCCTTCAAGATATGGCATGTTTCTACGTCAAGAAATACAGCCCATATACGGAATCTACTCTGAAGCCGACAATGTTTTCGTTGGTGACCTTTCCTCGAGACCGGAAGCTTCTGTCCGCATCGGGGAATCCTTCCGGGGTCGTGGGGTGTGTTGTCCTCACTACTTGTGCCACGTGAATCATCTACAGAACCGATGATGTGGTCCACACAAGCATGTTGTTATCCATGTGTCCTCCAATCCTCCCTATGTACTCGACAACCATAGGGTAGCCCTATATCGACACTACGATACAAGACTTCTTCGCGTGTGGTTCTGACTCAGACTCGAGGAGTCATGGCCATGAAATATGTCTCTGAAACCAAAGACTTTTGGGCCCTTCTAATCGTCGTGGCTGGGTGATTTGCTGGCTCCCGCTATCTTGTTTGGAGGAGGGCAGGCTCCAAGGGCGGGGATCCTGAGAATACCCGGTAAGTGGTAAACCATGATTCTCATGGAAACTATATTGGCAGATCTTTGCCTATGTATGCACAGAGTCTAATTTATCTTAAATAGCCCCAAAGGTATCATTACCTACCCACCGATCTTAATTCGGACGGGGATATCTATCCCGACAGGTGGCCATCCGTGACTCAGTCATCTTATGGGCATTCGGCCTTTCATTCGACGCCTTTTATGGAGGTTACTATAAGTTAGCCGGCCCCTGCCTCCAAAAGTACATCCGGCTCTTGCGCAAAATAACGTCATCGTCAGCTGAAGCACGTCGAATTTCACCTCGGTGATATCGTTGCTCCCCGGGACAAGTTCAAACACGTCGACGCAACCGCCACCGCAGACCGACTGCGAGAGCTACAATTGATCCAAATTAGATGACATTCTCCGCTTGCGATCTGCGAAGCAGCTGATCTTGATGTACTACAAATCTACCATGCACCTGACCCGTTTACAACCCATCCGAGGGTCTCACCCAAGCGTGGGCCCGAGTCGAGTCGATATCGCCGATCGTGTCCCTGATAACGGCAAAGCGAGATAGTCTGGGACGAGATGGGCAATACCCGGAGTCATCCAGCAGGCCAAACCCAAAGCTGGTCGGGGGGCTAACACGTTGACAGCCGGCGAATTTGACACAGAAATCAAAACACATCGATTGGTTATCAAAGCCTCGTCTTCGACTGAACTTCCTTTTAATTCGTTCTCATCTGGTTCTTCATCGGATGTGAATACTTCGTTCCTGCTCTATATAAAAATGCAGGTGCGTCTGGTTGTGGCATTCGGGCATCTCTCGGTGTCTGGCATGATGCCGAGCCTGATAGCAATTTGATAACATTAGACGTGCATATATGGTTTGTTCCTCTTTCTTACGTTGCCCAAGTTTCTGTGATCTCTTTAAGCTACTGTTATTTATTAATATTGGAGCATCATCCCAAGTATGCTTTCTTGCTTGTTTGCTACAGACTGAGTCTTTGTTCAGATGGTTTTACCAGGGTATATAAACCCTGTATTTCTAGTTTTAATAAATGCATGATTCTTCCTCTGCTTTCTCCCCACATAGTAACAATCTATACAATAGACTTTGCTCAACAGTAGTTAAGATTAGAATTCACCGTGTAGATGATCCTCGCTGCTTATTTTCCACTGCTTATCCCGAGGCCCACAGTAAGCTGCTGACCTTGCATGATGCCATTCCAAGAACATTACTGAACGTCATTTGAGTGGCACGGAGTAATGATCAAGCATTGGCAAAGAGATCTATTGATCTTGGAGCCAGTGCCCTGCTTTTACTTTTCCTAAACAGATCGACCCGCTGCCCTAGCCTTGTCTCGGTCATAACTAAATGATGACCTTGCGCCTAGTTATTAGCAAGCTGTCATGATGATAAGCAAGTATAGTGCCTATTTGTCAAGCTAGTCATGATCGTATATATTTGTAGTAGTTCACGCGTCTTTTGAGGAAATCCAACTACTGCCACAACTTCCCCTCACCTCTGGCAATCCGATCGATTTCTTTTTCGCAACTGTTTTTTTTTTTCAATCTCACCATGGCCCCGACCATTGTCCTCATTACTGGCGCCAACCGTGGGATCGGAAAAGGTATCCTAGAACTGTACCTTCAGAAGCCAAACCACACGGTGATCGCCGCAAACCGTGACCCAAGCCACCCAACCTCTAATGCCTTGGCTGATCTGGCCAAGGCTGAAGGCACTACGTTGGAGATAATCAGACTCGATGTTCTCTCTCCAACTGACCCCGTTGCGGCCGTGAAGACGTTAGCTGCTAGGGGAATCACCCACATCGACATCCTGATTGCCAACGCCGGTATCGCTCTTTCTTGGCCAAAGGTGTCAGAGGTCAAGGTGGAGGATATCCAGAAGCACGTCGATGTTAATGTGTATGGCTTCATCCATCTCTACCAAGCCTTCCGATCCGTCCTCAAGGAGGCACAGACCCCCAAGTTGGTAACAATCGGATCCAGCTCTGCTGTCCTGACGGTAAGTCTCGCCATTCCGTTTCCTCTGGCCTAGACAAGGTGCTAATAATATTTATAGTAAGTATCCCGTCGATGCTGGTCCACAGCCGTTGACGAATGGTGTCTATCCCAGACCTGAACGATGTACTGACTGACCATTCGTAGGAACTTTCTCCCCCTGCAAAATGCTGCATACGCTCCCACCAAAAGTGCTCAGCACTGGTATACCAAGGCAATCTCCGCTGAAGATCCTTGGTTGACTGCATTCCCTCTGGACCCGGGGTAAGTTCCACATGTTCAATCCTGCCCTAGTGTTCCTGCGTGGTGGACTGACCTTGGCACCGCAAAATAGCTGGGTTCAGACTGATCTTGGTAACCGGGGTGCTGACGCTTTCGGGATCGAGAAAGCCGCCATTACCGTGGAGGAGAGTGTTACCGGCGTGGTTAAGGTTATTGACGCGTCTACGCTCGAAACTCACAGTGGGAAGCTCTTCAAGTATGACGGCAATCAGGAGCCTTGGTAGACACTGGTCAACCATTTTCAATTATTATGGTTAGACTCTATATGGTAGGTAGCTATAATTGAATGACCCTGTTAAGAATCCCTTTGGGATATCTGTCGTCTCTTAATTGGTCGATTGTTGATTGTTTCATTGATATAGATACTACGATTCGATGTGATAGATTCCAAGACATTCTGACTATGTGCCCGCTGTTGGTGTATAACACTTGAGTGGACCAGCTGGGTCCAGGTAGACGTCCATATTGACAGAGGATAAAGCATCGCTCCCAAGCGGGAACAGCAGTATTTGACTCTTGGGTGTTTCTGACTCGCGCATCTGTGACATTGGTAGTAATGCCGTTGATGCGGTAAGCAGAATTCAAAACGAGGCAGATACCTTCGTATAGTATCTCGGGCAATCTGCCGATCGTTGAGTTTGTTGTATAGCTGCTGTTAGAGAGATCTGGTGTGTAGAAGATGAAGTAGTGACTTGGCTTGTCTGTTTCGTGGGTGTAGGGAGGCTGCAGATCCTCCAGCTCTTGGACAAATGTATTTCATTCTATTGTGACGGTAGAATCTGGGGTATTAGGTAGTATGGCAGAGTAAAGTGTGAAAAGATCACTAGTGATTTCGAAAAAAAATGCTAATCCCAGGGAAACGATAACTTTATCGCTATCCATCCATCAGCGGCAGGATCTTGCCCGTGTACGGACATTTATGTGCTTTAGCGTTGATATCTGCGCCCTCCTGGAGTAGCATCAATATTCCAGCCTCGAAAGCTCTATTCACGGACATATGCAATGGGGTCCAGCCATAATTGTCGTATACATCAATATCCAAACCGGGTTCGTACTTAGCGCGATGCTCGAGCAATTGCTTGAGTATCTCGAGTCGATGATGCAACACAGTCCAGTGCAGTGCAGATCGACCATCACAATCATAAACGCCTATCCGAGCACCGTGGGAGAGTAGTAGGCGGACTATAGAATCGTGATTCTCAATGACTGCGTGTACCAAGGGTGTGCGACCGTCGCTATCTTGATTGTTTGCATCTATGTCACCCTGGAGCAAAAGAACCCGAACAATTTTCTCGTGGCCCTTCTGAGCGGCGATGTGAAGCGTTCCAATCCATCCCTTATCATGTCTGGCCGATGTGATGAGTTCCAATACCGTATCGTAGTCGGGTGATTGCGTAGGCTGGGGGGCCAGACTTTCCGGGCGAATATCAGAAGCGGATGTTATGTGATGTAATGGCAGGCTATGGCTATCCCCAGGTTGAGAAAGCGACGCCGAATTATCACTTGTTGTGTTGTTGAGGGGTGCATTGCGTGAACCGGGACCAGGTGAATTGCTTTGGGTGAAATTCGGTTGTGTCGCGTTTGACTGAACAGGCGAGGGAGTGGACCAAGTGAAGGAGAAATCATGGTTGGTTTGGTACAAGAACTGGTCTATCGCATCGAGATCATAGTTGTCTACAGTTCCTGAATCCGTGCTAGCGACCGGAGTTTCTTCTGGAGGCAAAGCTCCTGCCAGTGTGGGGATTGCACTTGCACTTGCGAACGAAGGCAAAGAGTTATTTGAGAAATTCCGAATGTTGCTGGCGGTTGACCTCGATTGTGACCGATCTTGAGGCGTCGCAACGGCATTGTCTGCCACCCTCCGCTTCTTCTTCTTCTCTATCATCACGATTCAGTTCAGATCAACAGGATGATCAATACAGATTGTTGGACAACGGCCGCTCACCACGGAACTTGCGCTGAGCTAGACGATTTTGAGTACGTCGCCGCTCGGCTGTATCGCTCATGAACTGGACATTGACATCCATCGCCCGTCAAACCAGTGTCAACCAGCAATGAGAATCTTCGGATGCCGGAAACTCGACTTCGCGTTAAACGAAACCCAGAGCCCCGCCGGTCGCGTGGGGGCGTAGAACCTCTTAGTTAACAGTCAGCCTCTAGGCCAACCACCTAGCCTTGCCAACAAGTGCCTTCATTTTGCCTTAGCCAGGATTGAATTTCGACCGAGGCTGTAAGCCATCGATTCCGCTAAAATCTCACTCATCACGTTTTCTCTCATGAGCGTCCAATAAAATGCTCGCACTGTGAAGTTCTTTGAAATTCCACGTGCTCACCTGGGCAATGGAGTCGAATGGGTGCATTAGTAAGCAACGCGGGTGCGTGGGCCTGATGGGTTCGGCCCGTGGCCGTAGTTGAGGATACGCTCTAACCCGAAGTAGATGTCCTCGGAGTATAGCCATTATGCAGAGCTTTCACTGGTTGTTTTAATAGAAAGGAGGTTAATATCATGTGTTGAGAATGGTCTGCACCTATTCGCCTTTGAACCGCGGAAAATCTGTTTACTACATTTGGTCGTCAGCCAACCGAGTATTCTATTCAAAGGATGATCGCCCAGTGCCGCTTTGAGGTTTTTGAAGCTTTCGGGGGCGACTAAGTCTATCAACTGTCTCATCCACTGACAGCAGGTACATTCTATCCTTATGGTAATGGGCTCCTTATCCCGGGGAATTACACCGATGATCCGCTCTGCCTCGTTTCTAATAACGCTTTGTTACATTACCGAGAATGTCATCCAGACGTGTGAATTATGAACATTGGGATGGTCCGCCGAGGTAGTCTAACTGCTAGTACCAGCGACAACGAATTGCTTCTCAGTCTTGAGATTGTCAAGCATGTCCTCACTGAGGTTGAGTGTGTCCGCAATTATTTGTTTCGGTGTGGATGCAATCCATTGACCAAGAGCTATATCTACTAGCCGTCAGTATATAGAACCCTAAACATGTAGCAAGAAAGGAAAGATACCTGTAAACTTAGGCGCTTGCAGCACTTCCACAAAGACCAAGTCTTCATCACCGGTGTTCTCAATATAATGACTATTAGACTTTGGGAAGTAACCAACATCACCACCGGCATAATCAAATGTAGTCGCGGCATCCGGGGCAGTGAAAAGCGTCGCTCGACCCTGGCCCGAAATAAAGAACGTCCATTCGTCACTAGTTGGATGCCAGTGGATCTCACGCATGCCACCTGGATGAACGGTGACAATAGCGGCGGAGAAGTTGCTGGCAATGGGGAAGGTGAGCGGGTCGACGATCTTGACTGAACCCCCAGCAACTTTGTGAGCCGGCTGGTCAGAGAAATGATATGAATAGCTCTGAGCTCGAGGTATGAGCCCAGCAGCTGTTGTCACGTTCTGCTTCTCGATGTCCGCCGGGGCGGGCGTGCCCTTGAAAATATATAGTTCGTCGTCGGGGATCTTGTCAAAGGCTGATATATCAACCCCGAAATTCTTTGAGAGGACCTCTCTCTATATGGAGGGTTAGCAGATTGGATTTCGGTTTCAATTCAACGTTTGCTTTTCTTACTGGGGTGTGGAGGAAGACCTCTGTTGCGAGGAATGTATTATCCTCGCTAAAGTCTCCATCGTCAAACACCAGAAGGAACTCGACTCCATCGTCGAGGGCTTGGATAGAATGAGGAACGCCGCTAATAATCGATCCATCAGCATAGAGCATCATTTATACAAATGGCAATACTAACGGTGGGAAGAACCACAAATCCCCGGCAGTAAGATCGTCAACAAATGTCTCCCCGTTCTCGTTCACAGCCTGGCGGATTGATTAGTAACTTTTTTCGGTCAGTTTAGGATATGGAAGTACCTGAATTCGACACGATCCATTGAGCACCAAGGACCATTCGGCAGCCACATGCCAGTGAAGTTCACGATAACCAGCAGGTGCCAGGCGCATATCGACACCAGCCATGAGTGTCGCATCCGGCATCACAACTGTGTTCTCTTGACGAGCCCAACCAGCTTCATCTATTCCAAGTCTTGTAAAAGGGTATGAGTATCTGCGACCTTCTTGTCCGGGAATGGGAAATTACCTATTGTGGCTCAATCCTGACATATAGTAAGCAAATTATACATTTCTCCACGTAGACTAGTAGACTTACCCATCGGCCACTGCGCATTAATGGTCTGGCCATGGTCAGTTCCGGGGGGTGCAAGCTTATCGCTATTTATTCTGTCATAGTAATAGTTCCCTGCAATAAATGTTAGCATACCCAGTATCCGGTCAAATCCCGAGGTCGTTGACACCGCTCGTACTGGGACCAGGATCATCAGCACCCGTGGACCCACGGATCGGCTGGGGATTGTCGGCTTTCTCAAAATCGAGGTATGACCCAATTTTCGGATCTTCCTTCTGCCCTGGAACAAGAGTATACTCGATATCAGGCGGTGAATCGCTGCCACCCTTATTATCTGGCGAATATCCAACTAGGGAGTCGCTTCCGCGAAGACCGGGGTTGGGGATATCCCTGCGGGCAGGGGCGCCATGCACCAAGGGTAACACGACAGGAAGTAGAGTAACAAGGAGTTGGAACTTCATATTGATATTTTCCAAAGGCCTGTGGGGAACTTGGAAGATAGTAGGTTGAACCAAAGTGAAGAGCCCTCTACTATTGCGTACCAGACGTCTTTTATAGCTTGAGGTAGTGAACAAAATTTCAACATTATCCATCAGAGGCTTATGCACTCACTCTCGCATTGCATCATAACATCGCCCAAATCAGGTGGGGGTTTCTCCAAATCTTCGTATAAGGGAGCCGGGGTTCCCCTCATGTCGACGCCAAATGACGCAAGGCATCGGCATCTCGCTCTGAAGCACCTGGTATGGGTTATTATTATCTGCCAGGGGGATATAGTCATACGCGGGGAGACGGGATACGGGAAATGCGAGGGGTCGGGGATAGGGTGGCCTTAATGCCAGGTCACCCATTCACCCCTCAACTGCAGCAGTCAATACAAGTTTTCAAGGTAATCCAGTAGCACTCGATTGAGTAAAAATAGCCAGGAATGGTAGAAGTTCCGGAGTCGCCGCTTGCTGCAGCGCCTCTCAATACCAACCGAAGCCGGAATCGGGATGTTCTATGTATAGAAGTGATAAGTGCGGGCAGTTGCAGATGCATTGAAATAGGGTGGGCTGGTTGGTACAAAAGTCCTGCCGGGCCCGGGGCGTCGCAGGCTTACCTCGAGCCAATCCGGATGTAATAAAAACAAAACTAAGCCTGCTCTGTATGATATGAGTAAGGACACGTTCGGGGTGGAGCAAGGTCCTCGAACGATGCATGGATGCATGTAGGATCTAGGCTGCATCGATTTACCAAACAGGTGTGTGAATACGTCACGAAATTTAAATATATTGTACAAGCGAGATGGAATATCGAATGATAGCTGCTGTCATGAGAATACACATTAGACCACGCTATATTGGGGATATGCTAAGCTTCTTAGCCAAGCAACGCCAAAGGACGGAAAATCCCCTTTATGTCCGTAGGGTTGCGTCGGGGACGCGTAAAGTGGATACAACACAGGTGCCCCGCAGCAGATCCTGGACTATCCTCCGAATTGAGAAGTCACATTATTTAGTCGTCTATATTTCTTAATGAAAGACTTGGTTGTCACTTCATTTTTTGGTTTTGCACTTGCTGTAGGCATATCTCAAGAAGTGAATCGCACAATAGAGAACAACAATAAATAACTCAATGGCTAGGTCCCTTACCCAAATTAGCACCCGACTTAGAAAGTGGAACTATACATAGACTAAGTACTAAGTATAAATAGAACGGGTAGAGTAGTGGAAGCACGATACATTTAGTTCCTACACACGAGGGGTTATCGGCGTGCCGGGCGGTCCTTAAGCCGCCATCAGGCGTATCTTTTACTATAGAAGGTGCGAGATATACATATCCATGGCCAGCCGTACAAAAATAGGGTACATACAATAGTCTATCTAGTCCAATTGGATTTGGTAAACCTTACCAAGGGGTCTGTATGTCGATGTCAATTTGGCGAGCGACACTTTATTAGCTAGTCCTATTTAGTACTTGATCTTCTTGTCCATAACTAGGTGCAGTAGATCGGGCGTGGATAGCGACCCACTGGATTAAAAATGACATTCGCACGATCAATCAGGTCCAGTTGAATATCACAATGAAGCAATATGTCCGAGTCTAGGTTATATCCTGCGTTGGCTTTCATCCATCAGAGCCCCAAAACGCCAGTGGAAACCCCTTCATCCTGAAATACAGGTAAACCACTGCCCCATCGCAGCATTCCTTTAGTTGTTATTTTTTATATGCTCCAGACTAGCTAATTTGCCACCGTCGAGATCACCACATCTCCCGTTGTTTGCTTGCAGACTGAGCGCTTGTTTCTTAATTCAGGCCATAAATACCCTTGTCTTCCTAGATTAAAATACACAAGAATCCTCCTCCTCCTCCTTCTTCTTCTTCTTCTAATAGATAATAGCTACAACAGTCCAAAGGCACCCCTTCAAGGCCGAGTCCTCTCCCGTACAAACAGGAGCTACTGCAGCGTCAAGTTCGTTTGGCTCCATTTTTACTAACTTCACCAGGCATTCGGCTTCTTCCAAAGCCAGGTATGTCTCCACTCCACTCCCACCCCAGTGCCCAACCGAACAACATAGCCAATACCCTCGTGGCCACTTAGAGTTAGCTGGGATGGGCATTTTTAACGCAGACCTTGGAGAAATGCTCGGTGGTTTCAAAAGAGCGCCCCTGTCTCGCTATATTATATGCAATGCGGTAATCTTTAGTCTAAATGTATTAGATCAATTAATTGTTCAATGACACATTGCCACACGATAAATAATAATATACCAAGAAGTACACATGTATTACATTTTTGCAATACCACATACATTCGATATATTTTACATCTCAGGGTAGTAGAGCCGATGACGTATCTTGGCGATTTCACAAAATGTATAACCACCAGCATACCCGGATATTTGATGAACAGTTGTTTCAATCCTTATAGCCTTCTGACTATTCACCATGGCTGCCAATGCGATCACCATAATTTTCTCTCCATACCACGTCGGAGCTCGTGATCACCGAGTCGGCAACGGTCCCCACCGAATTCGGCCCCTCGGAATCACCCAAGCGCTCGAAAAGCTAGGCGTTATTCATTCAAGAAATCGACTCGGTAGACGAGATTGAAGGTGAGATCAGCCGTAGCTTTGAGTTACTGCGCCGAATCTCAACTGCCGTCACCGAAGCAGTAGCCTAAAATACCCTCCCGTTGATCCTACCCGGGAATTGTATGGCAAGTGTCGGCGCTATATATGGCCTGAATATCAAAGACCTCGGCTTTATATACTTCGATGTATATGATAACCTTAATTCACCGGGCGTGAACGAGAACGGATATTTCGACGCGATGGGTCTCTCTATATTACGTGGAGAGAGCTAGAACCCTTGATCAATACCGTGCCCGGATATCACCCTATGACCTACCGACGATTCCTCTAGTGTGGTCTACAGGATCAAAGTGAGACTTAATAGAGAGTCATTAAGGCAGGTATGACCTCTATATAGGGTGCAACCGGGCGGAAGGTGGATTTCGCCGCTGAGATGAAGAAACATTTAGAGTCGGGCTCTTATAGTCTAGCTCTAGTGCATCTTGACCTAGATGTGCTTGATGAGTCATATGGTAAAGTCAATGACTTCCCCTTACCGGGCGGTGTGCTTGAAGAGGATTTGGTGGCTTGTATGGGTCTGGTGCCGTAAAAGGCTACGCCTAAGTCCCTTACTGTGTGTTCGTTTGATCCCGATTCTGGAGACGGTGATAAAATTGCTGGAATTGCAATCCGCGTAGTGGTTGCCTTTGTAAAATCGCTTGTGGAAGCTGGCACTTTGTCTCCATCTTCAAAGCCATGAGAGTAAGCTCAAAAGTAAATAAAAAAATGTATTTGAAGCGGATGGTTTGCCTAAATCGGAAAGTGACCGTGATATAGTTGACCGAAATATGTGACGATTTAGACGATCTGCCACTATTGACAGATTTCTGCCAAGAGTTTCCGTCTGCTTGATTGGATGGGGGGAGTTCAGGTGGAAATCCTCTAACTTAAATTATTTGCATTGTTTGATTGTTTGGACTATAATAGGATCCCACAAAGGATCCTACCTCGAAGGTGCCTTTCTTCTTTCTTTTCTTTCCTTCTCTATACTTAATATTCTCGTTGAAATGCACTCTTTTCATTAAAAGATTTGGCTGGTAACAAAATAGACATGGTAGGTTGCAACTTCCTTCTGTTTGCCTTAGGGCTTCTCATCAGATAACTTCTCCTTTCCAACCGGAATCATCCTTCACTTTCCTCGTCTCCCACTTGCCTTGTGCCCCTTTCCTCCTTCCCAGCCACCGACTTTTGACAGGCAAAGTTCTTTCCGTTTTTGCTTCATATCGTTTCATATTTCTTTAATGAATCGTCTCTATGGGAATGTTTCGAGTTCACCATAGCATCTGCTCGTCTAGCAGGTCCGCCTCAAGGCAAATAACCAACCTTCAGGCTTGGAGAATTGTTGGTACACCAGAATTTGCAAATAAGTCAGTCATCTGTTCCCTAGCATCGTGTGTATTATTATTTATTTATTGTTCAATGGCAATTTCTTTCCTGATGCCTCAAAATCTGCCATCATACATCAACCGACACACTGTCCGACAGTTAAGGTTGGCCCCACCGGAGTTTAAAACAAAGCTTGGCAATTCCGGGGGAAGACCGTGACTCCGGTGGGGGCCGACCATTTCCCATATGCTAATTACATTCGTAATAATAAATGAGGGCAAAAACCAAAGAGAAACAGAGTTCGAGTGAAGTAATGGTTTCTTCTCACTCAAGCGACCTTAGAGATGGAAAGACGAGTTCACATCAGGTGAGTTCACACGTCTCTGTGGAGTATATATAATGTAGGAGCCCTTTAATCAGACCAGGCGTTCCTACTTTGTCACAATTCCAAAATCTTATGGAGATGATAACTAAGACTAACATGTCTCACTCTTTCGCCAATGAAACAAACTCATGACTCAGCTGAAGGACACAAGTTACAACGCCCTAGACAATAGATTTCCAAGGCTTTGATCACACAACCTTCCTAAAGACTGGTTTATCCTCGCAAATAATCACTTGCTTTACCTGCAAGTATGAGCAGACAAACACATTGCGTTCGCCAACCACCCAATCAGGAAATTCCGCACGAAACACAAACGCGGGGTCGCCAAGCCACCGAGACAGAAACAAACGCATGCACCCATCAACAATGAGATCATCCTATGGGCTAACCCCAGCGTAGTGACGACGCCCTGAGTAAGAGAAGAGATATGATAGGCTAGCAGGGTTGTTTACAAGTGTCTGCCTGGGATATCATGTATCGTATATGGTGGAAGTGAGGGGCCGAGCGCACTCCTGATTCCTTTGGGCGATGGCGAAGTGGAGCATCTCGATATTATGGAGGTGGATTCTTCAGCCGAGTGGATCTGTCACTTCTCGTTGTCTACTTCGAGTGACTTGTTTATTTGTACTGGTACATATTCTCAAATTTTAGGAGGGATATTGCGTTGGGTATTTATACAGTTGACTTTCGATGTGGTGTGCCCTATTCCAAAAAAAAAAGATAAAACGTCTGGGCCTTCGCTTTGTTTATAACGCCCCTCATTTGAAGGTCGCTCTATCGCTGGGATTGGGTCTAGTATGGCCTTCTGGATTGTGCTTATTTGGGTAGTGTGTTTGTTATTCAGTCATTATTACCACGCACTCTTCAAACTTTCTTGGTCATCGCCGGCACAAGGTTGGGGATGCCAGTCTTACCATGACATGCGATGCGACAACTCTATGTAGAACGCGAGTGACAGCAAGTGGAGACATTAAGCCAGAAACGTACAATATAATACACATTCAGATGTATTTGTAAAATATTCATTGTGATAGTATTGATTTAGGGTAAAGTAGCCCTTAGAACAAAAACGCCAGGTCTACCTTACCAGATTATGGCTAAGATGTCAACGACCGACCGAACAAAAGAAAGAAATACCCAACCTGTAACCTGGAGTATTTCACTCGCACATAAATACCGATCAGACACAGCTGTTATCGATAGATACAAGGCGACGAGGGATAAAAGGGGTATGCGTGTGAAAAGTAGTGGAAGATATGCGGAGGGGTCGTAGAGTCATGTAGTCGAGGATAGGCGAGTCGGGTAGGTAGCAGTGACCGACTGAACTAGCAACTCTACCGAGCCACACGTTTCAGATATCGCATCGTGAGGTACACAGCCGCCATGCTAGTGTACAGACCGCCGGCAGCAGTGATCCAGACAGGACGGTGAGCACTGAGGGAAGTGCGTAGCAGGTTGGCTTCCTTGGGTTGTCTCTCTCCTTTTGAGTAGTATTAGTATGTCTAGATATGAGGACCAAGGTAGATGAGACGGTCGGAGGCCAAGAGGGAAGAACATACCCTGCTGGAATATACGCTGGCGCAGGTTATTCAGACCCTGCCTCGAGCGGGCAGGGAGGGCCTGTAGTTGCTGCATGAGAGGACCCATGGCTGCCGACATCTTGGATGTAGTGTGCTGGATAGTGTGTTGATGGAAAAGTCAAGTTGATGTTGCAAGGCTGATGGAAGTTGACGGAGGGGAGAAGTTCTTGGAAATCAAAGAGGAACACAAGCTGGGGGAGGGACATGAAAGAAGGGCTTATATACACTGGCATCATCTGACAGAATGCGGGGTTGGGAGTCAGTTAGGACTTGGGACTGGGTGAAAGGTGACATCCATGGATCTATGGCGCCCCTGTACGGTGGCAAGCCAATGGTCGCGATGCGTCACATAACCTTGGTGCTGTCGACTGAGTTTCGGGATCCAGGTGGCCCCTGATGACCTAGATGGTTTCGAATTGATGTCGTGGTGATGATCCAAGCCAGTGGTGTTTCCATGGATTGTATTACCTACTTCGAAGTACAGACTACTCTGTTTACAGAATTGTAAATATTGAAGAGACTCGATGGTAGGGCTACTAAAATCAATTATAACCGCCCTTCTAATTGATAGTGGGAAGTTCCAGTCGATCATAATGGGGGGGCATTAGCCCTCTCCCCACATTGTCTTGAATCGTGTCGAAGTGGTCTTGGTTAGCCTTGACTGTATGCGATTGGCCAGGTTTACCGTCACAGGTAGACCAAAAGTACACAAATACATGTATATCAGGTAGTGTAAGTACCTGTGTACCCTCAATTACTCGCAACTGTGTAAATTGTGACACACAACCGAATAAGGGGCTGTCTCGGTGGGATGATCACCCTGCTGTAGGCGGGCTCCCCTGAAATGTGACGTAGAGACGACCCTAAATGGGACGAGAATACTTACCACTTTATATTTGCTTCCATTATCTCCATATGCTTATAAGTTATGATAATCCGACAAAAGTGGAATGTTATGGTGGAGTCCGGAGGGTTTGGCCCGGTCCCACCCAAATCCGGGGCATTGCGGGGTTGAGTGGGCCTGGCTGAGCTTAGATTGACTTGGTCTGAAGCCCTTCAAAGCTGGATTTAGCAGTTGCTCTGACCTGGATACATAATTCTTAATAAAGAAGGTTAATAAACTCTGTTGTTATTTGTTAGGATAGCGATTAAAAGGGGAATACTTCACCACCCGATTCTTGGTGGTAGGAAGGCATGAGGCAGATGTACATTATCACCTGACAGGTACTTGTACCTGACCGAAAGGAGTATTAGGGCAAGGGCAAGCACAGAACCGACTCACTTTTATATAGAGCTACAAATTTGTAAAAAGGATACATCCATCTGAGAGAGAAACTATCGAGATCCAACTCCATTGGAAGTGTAAAAAGCGTTAAAAAATGAAGCCTGGTACCAAGATCATTCCATTCATGTTGGCTATGTGCCTGGGCCAGAGTATCTATACTTGCAAGACAGCTATCATTCATAACTCAAGATAAGACGTAGAATCTTAAAACGGGGGCGATACAAAACCTGTCTGTCCTATACTGACGAGTCAAGGTGAGACTAGGGGAGCCTTGCAACGACAGACATCAGAGGGAATACACACCACCACAAATTGCCAGCTTGAATAAGAAACCATGTGTTCTGTGACTGGGTCCTAGGCCATCTTGTGGGACCCTGCGGGTAAGAAACAGAGAAAACCAAGGATATTTCGGTCATGTCGGCATTCTTGTGGGGTCCGTATGTCCTTTCATGTGTGTAGTTTGCGTGGTTCTCGCAGTCTCCCCCATAACCCATCGGAAAACGACAGGATGTTGATGGCATTGCAAGTCGTGCCAGAGCAAGGTGTACCAGAACATAGTCAGGTTTCGACAACATGATTTGTTGTTGTTCGTCCACACGATCTCATCATTCATGATCATTTGTTGCATGCGTTAATATAATATGAGGTAACATCGAGAGTCTTGGTGTGTCTCCATAAACTGTGAAACTTTTGAGAGAATTCACTCAGCCCCACTGTGACGCTGGAAGCTAAGGGGAAGATAAGGATGATGTATTCATCTAGCTAACACGGTCCTACTACAGTCTAGCTAGGTCAGGTGACGTCAGGTGACGTCAGGTGACATCCATGGTAAGGAACCAACGTGAGAGGGTTTCTGTTGCCGAGAATGGAGCAAGTGAGAATTGAGGAAGGTAGTACTAGGGGCATCTGGACCAGAGTGATGTTCAATTTTGATAATCGACTTCCGCATAGTATTTATACCCATGGACATATCTTTTGTTTGTCGACGGGTTCTCATTTGAGACCGGGGGGAATTGAAAGCAGAGCTGTAAAGTGTCTCGGATTACCGGGATGCAGCAGAGTTGTGTAGATAGAACAGAATATGATAAATGTTTCAAGGTTTCGGGCAGTCGCCTTAACCTCGTTTATATGAAGGCAGCTAAGGAAAAAGTCAGTAAGGACCACTGAGAAGCACCCAGCGATAAGGGTGCAAGTAAACATAGCCATTATATGTTGGTAAAATATGTGAAGCGGTTAGGTGGTGGTCTTATCCCTAATACCCCTATAGGAATGAAAAGTGTTGCTGTGCAGAAAATGTTCTCTATAGATAGAATATACAAGAATATCTAACCAAATGTAAGCTAACCCCTGTCTACCATGTCTAGATTCAAACCGCGCGGGGTACGACATATCTGACGTGCATCATCAGGCACAGTTGTCCAAAGGACCTGACCGACCTCCCTACCAACCTGGTCGATCGCATCCATCGCCCAAAGTACATCAAGATGCTCATATTCTTCTATGATTTTCGAATGAACGAGACTCACATGGGGCTCACGACCGCTTTGGAAGCGATCCAGAAGTCGGCGACCATCAACAAGAGCATCGGAGCCTCCGATCCAGAATGCAAATGGGGGTGTTCTCGGGCCATACCATGGGCTCGGAGCCGGGGTTCCTAAACAAGCGTCTGCGGGATCGTCACCGTGATCAGAAACAGGGTCTCGCATGTGCGGGCTCGCGTTTGTCTCTTGGAGGAGCTCGTTGTCAGTGGACAAAATACATTTATGTTTTGCAAAGCTGTCGCTTCCCAGCCACCAGCGCATCGACTCGGCGCTGACATATACAGGAGCGAATTGAAACATTCGATGGCGCAGGTCACGCTCCCAACGCGTGTCTGACCAGTCGAACAAAAAGGAGAACACCCAATATGCTAAAGTTCCGTATATCCTAGGCGGGAGTAGACGCCGAGCGGTCATCATGGAGGGAATGAAAGAGTGGATCCCGAAGATTACTCGGAACATTGCGGGAGAGAGAAGGCTCATAAACCGAAAATACGATCTGCTCACAAGTGGGCCGGCATACGCAGCCGGTGCAAGCGCGCAGAAAACCGAGATGTATTCACCCAGCTCAGGACGATGTTCCTTGGCTAGAGCAACGAATGTCTGCGTAGTTCCTTGGGAATGACACACGAGACCTAGCTTTTTGAAACCAGTCTCGTAGAGAACACGTGATGTGAGTGCTGCCAGGTCCAGAGTCCCGAGGTGCCGAATGTCCCAAGACCACATACGCGGGTCATCGGTCGACAAAATAGTGTGCTCGGGTTGTGATCCACAGCGGTTATTCCCTAGCCAAACGTCATACCCTGACTTGCAGAGATAAAATGCCAGACTATCCTCGTCGTTGGTACAGAATGCACCAGCGCTTTGCAGCAATCCATGGACCAGGAGGACAGGATACCGACGGTTAGATTGAGGACGAGATGTATTCGGCATTCTTGACTTGGTGAAAACATCAGGTCCACGCTCACGCCGCTCTTCTGGTGATAATGCCTCATACTCCCGGGGGTTGTACACGTGCCACAGGGTGATGATGAAACCGTCCTCTGTCTGAACACGAAATGTTTCCACGTCGAGGCCAACTCGACGGGCATAATATGCGACGTCACCAACCACAGGATCCTTGCCTCCTTCCAATGACGGAAATTCTTGGCATTCTTCGGGCTCATGTTCCTCGTCCATATCCCTCTTCTGTTGGCGCAGAGCCCATCTCCGGTCAGCATTAGCCCGGGCCTTCCTGCGCGCCTGTTCCTCTGTATAGAACGATCTCCTCGTGTCTGGGTTGTGACCGCTGCATCGCAGACGAGCTTCCGAAATTGCGACTCCGGCTGTGTGAACCAGGGCCCCGACAAATATGACTGTCAAAAAGCATAGCGACAGAAAGAACGAGGCAGAAATGAACGCATAGTACTGGACCCTGCGCAATACAGACGGTGGGCCATACGACGGCATCGGTGGGAAAAGTGGGTGTTCTGCAGTCAGGAAATGAAGGCCGGACGAAGGTTGTTTTTCTCTAAACGATGATGTGCCAGAGAAGTTCACGGTCGCCGCAGCCTTACTGTCGCTGACCATCATCCCCATGTTCCCTTTCTTCTCCGGTTGTATTCGGTCATATTGAATGTCTCGGAGGGCTGCGCCGGCGTGACTCGTCTCCGCACGTGCCGTCGATATAAGGGGTTCGAGCGGAATTGTTGTGACCGACATTGTCATAAGCTTCACTCGTCATCCGGGAGCCAAAGTGGACATTGTGATCTATATTTCTAAACTCCGAGAATGGCGAGTGGAGGACGCTGTACAAAAAGTCCTAAAACATCATCAAGTAACACTGTGGATTACTGCCGAGCCATGCATGCCAAGGCTTGTTAATGTCACGTGACTCCCAAGGCCAGGGATGTGACTGTGGGTGGCCAATCGGAAATCCCACGTTCACTGCGCTATAAATAGAATGGCGATGTCGACTGTGTGTGATATGGAATACATGTACTCCGTACTCCGTATTGAAGTTGCTCTGAATTTCATAAATGAGGACGGTCTTTTCTTAAATTAAATTAAATCACAATATTTATCTCTAAATGGAAACAACACGAAGGGTATCAAACGCGTCAGATCTCGACAGCTCTTCCACTGCCCTCTGCTGCCATTGCTTCTCTTTCATCAAGCGTAAACTCACTCTTGGCTTCTCGGATTCGCACGAAAAAAGCAACAATAAGCATACCTAGGATTGCTAGTCCGGTTTGGTACCAAAACACAGCCTTGAAGCTGTCAACAGTACCCAACTCGGAAGTCTGGGTATGAACAATATCTGCGAAACCAAGCATCACGGCGATTCCCATGTGCAAAGTGCAGTTGATCAACGCACCAGCTAATCCTTGCCTTGATTTTGGAAGGTTTGTCGTAATGAAGACATTGGCGAGATTGAAGCTGATGTCAATGCCGACTGTGCCGCATATCATCGCGGGGAATACGAAAGCCCAGTAATTTCCGCCAATAGGGATGACGGCGAAAAACAGTCCAGAGCCCACGTAGCCGAGACACGATATCAACATCAATATCGTTCCTGGGACTCTGTGGAAGATCATTCCTCCTCCGACTGAGAGAATAAGACCGCCAGCTCCCATCGGCACAGCCCATGCCACGATTTGCATTGGGGAAGCACCCATTATATCAGACATGCTGTAGATTTTGTCAGCAAAAGGTCCAGCCTGAGCTAGATAGTCAGAATATAACTCACTAAAGAACGGCATATAGTAAAAATATGCCTAATGTGCCATAAAGGAATAGCAAAGCGATGACCAGAGGCAGCATATACTTGACTCGGAAAACGTCACCAGGAAGCAGAGGGTTCTTTACAACCCATCCTTCCACGTAAACCATGATTCCGAGGAGAATCAGCCCAAGACCGAGGAACAGAGGGATATATGGCGTTTTCCATCCCTGCGGTGCATAGGAACTGTCCGCAATGGCGAAAACAATGAGCACAGCTGCTGGGACGGAAAGACACGCACCAGGCCAATCCATCTGGATGCCCAGTTTTCTGATCTCGGAATAATCACGCGGAATGGAGAAGAGTGACAGAGCTGAGGTGATGGCAGAGAGAATCGCTCCGAAAAAGAAGTACCATCTCCAGGTGAGATATTCACCAGATAGTCCGGAGAAGAAAATTCCCACGAAAAAGCCTAGAGCTGCACATGCGCCATAAATACTGAAGACGATGTTCTTTCTGGGTCCCGGTCTGTAGGTGCTGCCAAGAACCATAATTCCCGAGGGAAGAAAAGCAGCCAGAGCAAAGCCCTGCAACGCTCGACAAATAATCAACATCAGCCATGTCTGGGAAACACCACATAGGATGGACGATATCGTGAGCCAAATAGCCCCACCGCTGTAAATGAGATATCCGCCAAACATGTCGGTTAATCTGCCGAAGATAAGGAGCGTCGAGGTGACTACCAGCGATAATGCGGTAGACGGCCATATGGCCGAGGCTTCGGGAAGGTCAAGCTCTTTGACGAGCGTTGGAAGGAGGACATTTGACCCTGAGATGTAGTATTCCTAGTAAAACGTCAGAGTTTTCCCTTGTAGTGTACGATCTTGATCGATGACTTACTGCAAGAATTTGGGACATGAAAATCGAAAGACAGAACGAAATTTCTGACCAAGGACCAGCGAAGCACTTTGGACGCTCTCTCCCCAATCTCTCCAAATCAATAGTCTCTTGATTTATCCTGGCCTGTTCCGGGTCATGATGTATGGCCTCATTGCTCGGGCCAGGAGCCTCTGGCGCTCCCATGATACTTTATCAGAAGTGTGTGTTTTCTTAGTGCTGGATTTCAAGTGAGCGGTGCATCATTGTATGCGTGATGAAAAGATTTTTATACCCATAGTGAGTGGCCATTTCTAAGCAATGACGCCCCAACAACTACGGGGTACAGACTAACAGACCCAGTAAAAGTGTATGTTGTACTCTTAATATTGACCGTTTCTAGAAGACTACCATAATTTTTAGCACGAGGGAAACAAGGTGATTTGTGGGTTAGAATGGATTCTGGGAGGTTAAATCTCCGCGCCAAGCCTTCTACTCTGAGCTTCCTTTTTAGGAAGTTGTGGGGAGTGGGGCTGACGAAATCGGAGGCGACGTTGACCCATTGGCCTCATTCAGGGGCTTTTCAGATTGGACATCTTCGGAGTTCGTATGAAAACAAATATGTTGTATTCAATGCAATGCAATGTCTCGTTGTCAATGCATATTCTCCGGAGATCTTGGGCTCTACATGTCACTGCCCAGCCAAGTTCGTTTTAACCTGGTTACTGATATGTTCAGTCATAATGTTTGAACCCGCTCTGATGGATCGTAGATTTTCTGGTTTGCTTTCTCTCTGGTTTCGCTTTTAGACGCGACAACAAAAATCAGTTCTCCGCACTGAACGTTAATCCCTGTATTACCCTTTCAGCACTCGGCCAGTACAAAGCTTGAATTATTAAGTTTGGCACGTTGAGCTGTTTGTAATAATATATATTCAATTTCCATGCATCAGAACCTGGAGGATGCATTATGTCGAGAAAATTTGCCGCCTCGGTCCGGCTGATACTATACCAGAAGACGAGGCAAGTATACCGAAGGGAGTTTAAGAGTCACATATTTGTTCCCCCTAAGAAAACAATTCATGGGACAGAAACAGAGAGACATTTTCCTATTTCTGGCTAGAGTCTGCTACGCTGTATATATCTACGTTGAGATAGCAAAGGTCTCTTGATCTTTCGGTCTATCGAGGTCACGTCTGTTCCGCTGTCTGTTCCGCATAGCAGAAATCAAGGTCGGCACGAAGTCCAAGCTGGGATAAGAAAACACGACTATATAACCCCGGAGATAAACACGCAAATATCCTAGATTTCATCAAAACTCTAGGTCTCAATTTCCACCCTAGTTGGAAAGGGTATCTTGCGGCGCAGTTCACTAGACTGCGCAAGTCGAAACGAGATAAAGAATTTCACCACCCAGAAACTCAACTTCTGGCTCACTTTGAGTACACAATGTCGACAGACTATAAAGTCTAGTTATACAAATACATCGGATGTAGTAAGCGCTGTGGTTGGCTATGCTATATACTCGTCCATGCTCACGAGCATTTTGAGGTGCGAGGGATATATGAGACACTACTATAACTATAGAAGAAACGTGTCTATACACTCTCCGACAGGGAAAGGTAGCTAAGCTCATCAACGCAACTCAATATCATTCTTCTGCTAATGACAAATAAGTCTTGACCAATGTTGACTCAAGCTCAATATTTGATGACACTACGATCCCAAAATCTGGTAATAACCAAGTGAGCAGAGATCCTCCGTGATTCCACGCATTTCTGAATAGATGTATACCACGACGTATTTATCTATATACCTTCATGACTAGCTTAATTACCCCTTTATGAATATATATAGTCTAACTAGCTGCATGGCTTCACTCTATTTCTACAATCTTAGCTAATCAACTAACAACATAACGATACCTATCTGAGGTCATCCCCGTATATAAATATCTCGCATTCATCTTGCCAATTATCTTTACTCTTAGTTTATACCACGGTCATTCAAAATTCCGGAACCGGACGAGGCTTAGCAATCTTTTCGTATACTGTCATGAACCGCAATAGTGTCTCCTCCTCGTCCGCTCTGGCCACTAGACATAGACCGAACGGCCGGCCATTGTAGCGAAGTTGTCCTATTGGAACTGTGGCGACAGGGTACCCTGATTCTATTAGCAACGGCGATTCAAAAGTGCAATTGATGAGTGTTACCAGCAGCAGAAGCATGAACACATAACGGGGAGTCTCCCGGAGCTGCCAGAATATTGATTTCTTCCTTGTCAAATAGGTCATCCAGAATAGCTCTCGCGGCCTTGCGAAGGCTCTGTTTCAGCTCATCTATTTGTTCCTTTTCTTCAGTGGCGGCCATTGCCCCTCGTAGATCATTCTGCTCGACGAATGCTGCGTTGTGTTAGTAGCTCTTCACTGTCAAATATTAGGAGCGTGTCCTCCTGTCAACCTACGAGCTGGAAGGGCTTTCTCGCTGTTCTTGTCATTGAACTCGACGATATCTGCAATGCTTGTTACAGAGCACTCGTGAAAAGAGCGAATAAATCTAGGGATGCAGAGATTCCTAAAATCCCAATCTAGTAGTGGTTAGTCAACCTAATTTCATATGATACCCGGACTGCAGTGACCTACATGCGATTGGCAATATAGTAGTCGGTAAGTCTGAGGGATCCTTGCAATGGATTGGGTATTTCAGAGTACAGCCTCCGCTTCGTAGAGCGGAAACTGTCTCTTCGTACTCGTGTACCTAAAATCAACTGTTAGAGCTGTGAAAGTTTTGATGAAATGAGAGTGACGTACCATTTGCTCTGCTGTCCCCTCAAGTTGCATACAAAGGTCTACTGATAAGGTCCAAATATTTGGGTCCAGGAAGCCCACCGAAAGACCTTCCCAGGAACCCAATTTCGGGGAGCTAAAGGGGCGACCGAGTAGAATTTCGGAAAGAACGCGAACATCAGCTGCTGACTTTGCCATAGGGCCCGGACTGTCGAAGAATTCCGTCATGGTGTATAACCCAGTAGTATCCTGGGCCCCGATAGTAGGCTTGAGTGCATAAAGACCAGCCCGTGTTGACGGGGTCACGATAGAACCTATGGTCTCAGTGGCCATGGCAAGAGGGCTGAATCCGGCGGCTACAGCGACCGCAGAACCAGTGGATGAGCCCCCAGGGGCCTGCTTAGTATCAGTACAAATGAACAATATCTTTAATTTTATGCACTCACCGAGTGGCCAAGTATCTTCTCATTATCCTCTATCTTTCCAACATACGGCGACAGAGTTTGACCGCCGTGAGCAGACCAACCGGGCATCATCATGGTCATTTTCATGCCAGCGAATTCCTAGAACAATGGTCAATCCAATAACATCCCCTAAAAAACCGAACGTCCACTCACAGTCATATTAGCCTTTCCCAAGATAACCATGCCAGCATCAATCAGCGGCTGAGTGATAGCTCCGTTCTTTGACGCCTTAGCTCCAATGAACGCATATGATCCAGCTGTGGTGCTCATGCCCAGCTCTGACGCTGTGACAAAGCTGTCTTTCAAAATTATGGGGATTCCATGAAATGGGCCCCGGATTTGCCCTTTCTGGCGCTCCTCATCCCGAGCCTTGGCGATCTCGAGGACCTGGTCCCGCGGGGCAGGCGAAATCAGTGCATGGAGGGTAGACTCATATCGATGGATTTGTGCCAAGTAATCTTCCACGATATGAGCACTCGTGGTCTTTTTCTCTTCGAGTAGCTGCTGCAGGTCAACCGCGTTGGCCGTGAGAACGTTGACGATCATTTTTGCACTGAAGGTTGGGATTTGGGCGAGTAGCTAGGGGGAAATTTGAAATTAGTGTCGTAAAATGCATTTTAGTGTAGTGCTAGCACGTGCTTAAAACCTGGACCTTGCTGCCTGGTCCCCCAGTATCCATTCTCATGGCTCAAGAGTACGGGTTCAAAAGTTCCTGGTGAACTCTTATTCAAAACCATAAAGAAACCGCATTTTGAGATGTTTAGCATTGAGATAGAATCCCAAATAACTAGTTACTCAAATCTTACTACCCACTTCCAACTGCTTATTTTTTCAATGTCGGCCGAGACATAAACTTGACTTCCATAACTCAATAACTAACTATATCGCTATACAACATAGTTACAACATACGGTAGAGATCATATTTCTACACAAAACGGTAGACCGGGGAACCTCAACGAGTCCCTTTTTCAAATCTCTATCCTTAATGAATAAGGTGACATGAAACAATCAATTTAAATGCCACAAATTCCGAGGTCAGATAGTAAGCTCATTGAGGGGTGAGTTCCCCTTCTAGGAATCTTCGGTGACGATCAATGTAACATCCCTCGCAACCTCGACAATTTGGACAATCTAAAGCAATCATAAGTCAACGTGGGAGTTCTCAAAGTGTTCACAAACCGCGAGAGGTGCTATATAGGCAACAATGATAATCACAAGATGGGCAGTTCAAACAGCCTATAATCAAAATGAAATTCTCCCCACAATTTCTTCTCCCTTTCTTCCTCGCTCTTGCGCCTTCAACTTCGGCTGCTTCCCCAAGCGACCTTCAAGCGCAAATTGGTCACCATGTCATCTTCTCTTATCCCGGCCTCGAGCCACCAGTCCACCTGCTCGACCTGATCAAGGAAGGCAAAGTCGGCGGTGTCATTCTGTTCGGCGAAAATGTCGGTGATAACCTCACAACCACAATCGATAACTTCCAAGAGACTTATAAGCAAAGTCCATACTATTCAGGCAGTCCTCTGTTCATCATGACAGACCAAGAAGGCGGAAAAGTGCGTCGGTTGGCCGGCGGACCAGTAGAGAGCGCTAAGCAAGTCGGCCAGGCCGTCAATCCGGAAGCAGCAGCGACACAGATGGGCAAAGATGCCGCAAGCACTCTAGAAGCATTCAAAAACAACTTCAATCTGGCACCTATATTGGATGTTTATCGCGAACCCGGAGACTTCGCCGATGCCTCCCAGCGCTCTTTCAGCAACTCATCCCGCGTCGTCGGAACATGCGGGTCTGCATTTATCAGCGCGCAACAGTCAGCCGGTATCGTCGCATCTGCCAAGCACTTCCCTGGCCTTGGTGCAGCAGACACAGGCGAGAATACGGATCTACAACCCGTCACTATTGACTTGACTCTCGAAGAGCTGCGCAAGGTGGATATGGCACCGTATACCAAGGCCATTGCGGCAGGTGTGGACGTGGTCATGACTTCATGGGCTGTCTATCCCGCTTTGGACCCGACCTATCCCTCTGGTCTGAGCAAGACTATTATCCAAAATGAGTTGCGGGGTAGACTTGGCTTCAAAGGTGTCACTATTACCGATGCTATTGAGGCGGGGGCGTTAGAGGCGTTTGGCGATCAGGCTGTTCGTGGCTTGTTGGCTGCACAGGCCGGTGTTGATATCTTGCTTGCGGCTAAGAAAGATGTCACGCAGGGGGAAGATATATTTAATTCTCTGCTTGCTGCGTTGGAAGATGGGTCGTTGGACCCGAAGTCATTTGCTGCTGCGACCCAGAGAATCCTGGAAGTTCGGAAGAAGCTTGCTTAAATATATAACAGTTTGTATATTATATAGGCCGAAGCTATATTAACCAGGTTGCATTACATAGAACAAAGAGGTACTGCGTGTCTCGGTGAGGTCCCGAAGTAACTTCAAGAATAGTCGCCCAATTTTCACACTATAAATAGGGCTTTGGATCCTGATCGCCATCTACCTATGTGGGCAGGTCTTAACCTATCCATGTCAGAGACCGAGGACTTTATTCTCACGCCAAGTAACACCAAACCTGCCTACAAGTTATATGGCTAGCTGTAGTAATAACTAGTTAGTTATTGTCCCATGCACGCATGTTTGCTCTTTGCTTGTTTGCTACAGAATGAGCCTTTGTTCAGATGGTTCCAACAGGGTGTATAAACCACTGCATTTCTAGCTTTAATACATTAGTGATTCTTCTTCTCCTTTCTCCCCAAATAGTAGCAATCTATACAATAGGTTATGCTCAACAGTAATAGTTAGTCTACCGGGTTATCTGACCTGTTTCGTAGTCAAAAGAAAAATCCTACTCCGCTAACCCAGCGTTCCTGGTCCACTGTAAGGAGAGAGCTTACCTGTGATATTCAATTCGTATTTCTTGATGTATCTACTCCGTACACTAACCAGTTAAAAGATTCCAATTTAGAATGAAACACGTACTTGCCGACGTGCATACCGGACGCACAAGAATGAAAAATTCCCTAGCCACATCCCACGATTATTGCAAAATTTCACCAATTGCACCAAAAAGCAAGTGATATGAACAAAAAGCAAAAATTATCATGATAAGAGTGGGATTCGAACCCACGCCTCTTGCGAGACCAGGAAACTATTGCTAGTTGTGGAGTCAAGGTATACCTTAACCTGGCGCCTTAGACCAACTCGGCCATCTTACCAGAGAAGATGAAGTGTCAATGAAAATATAGTTACATAAACGGAAACAATATCAAAGACCAACATGGAATGCAATCATGCTCCTAGATTTCACTAACACAGTACAGAGTAAATTTAGCTATCATACATGTACTAGGGATCCTACTTCAGTGCAAAATGTCTTGACACGATCAATTCATCTACGTAAGGAAAAGTTGGTTTCAAATGCGTCTTATACTCTAGCTCTTTCGAATATCTTGATCTTATCGACATAGAACAAACATCATAGTTCAAGGCACTCATATGCCAGCCACTTCATAGTGGAATATTAAAAAACCAAAAAGATTGACCGACGCAGGGATCGAACCTGCAATCTCTTGATTCGTAGTCAAGCGCCTTGCCATTGGGCCAGCCGGCCGTGCTTATTGTTAAATTATTCCAAAATGTGCGCTATAAGCGAAAACGAAGCATCCTGCAAATCACAATGCGGACCCCGAAGGAACCAACTTTTGATCCCTCTTCAGCCTCATTGGCGACATACCGTCGTCGCAATTGGTCTATACTTTGTTTTCAAATACATAAGACTAGTCTAGTAATAATAAATATTGCTTATTTTGCTTCTGTTGATACCAGTTTTAGCTTTCACACATATCTTTTGATGTTATCATAACTATGCACAAGCATTATATATATTGCCATCCAGCCTGTAGGTAATATGCCCGCTACCAGCTACTCTAACATATAAACCGTCTAATGCCATATTTAATGCAGCGTCAAGCCCCCATGCAGTCATATCAACACCATACCAATGTCCACAAAAGGGTATTGGACGTTGAGAGGTCATTAGTCGACATTGGAAGCTACGCGGATAACCAGCGTCGGATGGAAAGTGGAATAGCACGGAGTAGGAAAAAGTAGGTCAGTTTTACATAGAACACTACCACGGAGTACAGTGGAGATTCTCGTTCTCATCAAGTAATGCATCTTGTAGCCCACATGGGTTCCCAATAGTGTCAAGTAGCTCGTGTGACTAGTTTAGCGACAGAAGCATGAGAGACATCAAATCCTAGCGTATATTTGGTTGTTGCTGCTGCAATACCACGTAGTAACCACAAGAAATCGTATAGATATAGTGTTGGGGACAAAGCATATGTTGTAGTCCTTGCTGGGATGTACAATATAGATAGATGTCGTTGTGGTGTGAAACATATATGTGAGTACTTCCAAGGTTGCCTCTAACAAGGCACTGCTCATTTGGCCCCCACTGTTCTGGGATCCATATTACGGGGGGAAAAAGGCCACAAACAATGTGTGTATGGCAATAGAATAGCGCTAAAGTTACTAGGCTATAGTTAGAGAAAACCACGAGTTAGGGCTTTCACACTGTGCGATATCCTGGTATTAAGGTTTATCAATAGATTAGCGAATAAGCGGGTATTGTCGAGAGAACAAAGGAGTGAAAGCACACCTATGGAGTACGGACCTATGGAGTACGGAGTACATACCTATAACACCCGTAGTGCGGCCGTAGTGCAGCCGTAGTGCAGCTGTAGTGATCAGTCCCACCGGAGCCAGTTGGTTTCATAATAATTTCGGGTTGGTAGGATACCCCATGCAGGTCTCCCAAAGGGTTCTTTCGCAGGGGTTCTCAAAGTAGATACAACCACATGCAGTCAGGATCAAAGGATAGAAAATAATGGACTCATGGATTGGTTCAGAGGCCGCAACAAAATAATGAACGTCCGATCCAATGGGAGATTTCCCATAAGGCTAGGCCGATCTTGAGCACGGGAGGTGGGCCCCGGAGGTCTCTTGAGAATCAAGCTCCAAAGACAGGAAATGAGGAATAAGGTAACATTGGCTATAAATTGAAGTCAATCCTTGCTTCTTTTTAGTACTTCTTATTGAGACATGTATAGTTGTATGAAACTGACTGTTTAAATAACAAAGTCCTAAGTCCTAACAAAAGTCCAAAGTGGCTGAAAGAGACAAGTCTCGCCACCACGGACTAGACCGGAGGTTGTTCCGCCCTAGCCATTTTGAGCTCCACTGCGTCAACGGCATTGATTTTAATCTCGGCGCTTTCATTTTTCGTCCTTTGAACCCCTCCTCTTGTCTACCTCTCTGTCATTCACTTTTTCTTTTCCTATTTCCATTACGGATTCTCTCTGTATTACACTGATTAGACACTCATCCCTTTTATTCCGTGGAGCTCTCAACGAGCGCGCCGCAACAAGCTACCATCATGGGGCTATCCAAAACGAACAGGATCTTGATCCTGCTGGTCATCGATACAGCATTTTTCTTGCTTGAATTAATCACTGGTTTGTACCTTGACAGCTTGATCGTATGCGACCGGGTTCTGACAGTGATTTCCTAGGTTATGCCGTCCACTCCCTTGCCCTTGTCGCCGATTCCTTCCACATGGTACGCTACCATCTACGAACTTACTCTCTGGCCGAAGCTAACCCGAATAGTTGAATGATGTCCTGTCCTTGTGTGTCGGATTATGGGCAGTCAAGGTCGCAAACCGGGAGACCAGCTCCAACACGTACACCTATGGCGTAAGTCGATTACCAACACCAGCCCGAAGGACGATCTGACAATTGGATATCTTTTTATACAGTGGCAACGAGCGGAGACACTTGGTGCCTTGGTCAATGGCGTGTTCCTAGTCGCCCTGTGCATGTCGATTTTCCTGGAGGCAACTCAACGATTGTTCGAACCCCAGGAAGTGCAAAACCCCCGATTTGTTTGCATTGTTGGCTGCTTCGGCCTAGCTTCCAATCTCATTGGATTGGCGCTATTCCATGACCACTCCCACGGACCCGGCGGCGGTCACGACCATGGTCATGGTCACGATGAGCATGGCCATGACCATGACATCGAGGCCGGTGAACATGATCACGATCACACACCGATCGCCGACCAGAGTGAGGACATGGCGGGAGCTACCGCTGGCTTTGGCAGACCCGCAAGCGTGCCTCAAAACTCCCTCACACACTCTGCCACTGAGTCGTCCCGGAAACAACGCGACACCCAGACCCGCGGCCCAAGGAGATACAGCACAGGACGCGGATTCGTGAGCCCCGACGATATTCCCGTACTTCCCGAGAGACTGAGACAAGGTATTATCGCTGCCAGCCAATACCGGAATGAACAATCATCGGATTCGGAGAATGGCCATGACGAGGATGAGATCCCAACTGAGCGTTCAGGTCTTCTGAGCCACCGTGATCGCGCCACCAACTACACCGATGAGGAGGGAGCTCCAGTCAAGGTCCACGACCACCGCGATGAAGATGTCCACAAATCTCACAACCATGCTCAGCCCAAGCCGAAGGGCCAAAAGAAGGGCCACAACCACGACCTCAACATGCGTGGTGTCTTCCTCCATGTCATGGGAGATGCCCTCGGAAACATTGGTGTGATCGTTTCCGCGCTTGTTATCTGGTTGACGGACTACGAATGGCGCTACTACGTCGACCCGGGAATTTCCCTCGTTATCACACTGATCATTCTTGCATCCGCCATTCCGTTGTGCAAAGCCGCCTCGCGTATCCTTCTTCAGGCCGTACCGCCCGGTATGAGCATTGATCATATCAAGGAGGACATTGAGGGTCTTCCTGGTGTCATTGGTTCACACCACCTGCACGTTTGGCAACTCAGTGACACCAAGATCGTGGCTTCAATTCATCTCCAAGTCGACACCGAAATCAAGGGCGAAGGGTCGGAGAGGTACATGCGCCTGGCCAGACAGGTGAGACGTTGTCTCCATGCCTACGGTATCCACTCCTCGACTATCCAACCCGAATTTGCACCGGAAAGTGACACCGAAGACAATGGACAAGCATCGTCCTCTCGGGACACCGATGACCACGTTCCCAGTCGGGCAGGCAGTCTTCGGGAGGGTGACCCTCAAGCATGCCTTCTAGAATGTGACACAAACTGTGCCCGAGGAGGCCAGTGTTGCCCCAAAAAGTTAACTTGATTCCCTGACGTGGTGACCTTTCACGCACCTTCGTTCCTCATTTGGTACCATGACCCCCCAAACATCTCACCCCTACGGTTTTCCTAATCAGATACCCTATCCTTTATCCTCACCACCTTTGTTTGGGTTCATAAAGACTTGCACCACTAATCCCCCATATTAAATGTCTGGTTTTCTTAGAAGTGGTAGTTCTCCCTTGGGCCAATCATTTTTGGGAAATGCATGGCAATCCTTTGCCATGCAATAGCATCATCTTATTTGCGGACATGGACCCGCTGTATTCTTTGGACCGCATTTTTTATGTACTTCTATTTTTCTCAAATTCAATGCCTACGAACCAGCCTCGGAAATGTACTCCATGTGTATATACATACGAAGTATAATATACTAAAAGCGATAGCGTCTCCTCTTTCGTCCTGCACCTTCCACCGAATGTCTCTAAGGCTTGGACAATCCACCAGCATATAGGTGAATGTCTCCTTAGCCGCACACGCTCAGTGGCCGTTGTCGCGAAATCCAAAAGACTTACCTTAGATGGATAGCCAGTTATAGCTCATGGCGTAGCTGTGTCAGCAGCTTTATCTGGTTTCTAGGCAGTTTGCCATATAGCTTTCCAGTGTGCCATCAATTTTCCAAGTTTTTTGGAAAGCTTCCGTAAATACATGGATTACATAGTTGTAATTGTGCGATAGTTAACTAACTATGTACAACTATTGTAGACAATTACATTGTGAACAATATGTCAAGGGTCTACACGTGACCACCCCATGCCTGGCGATCGACACATCTCGACCCGAAGCTTAAAACAATTGCCTGTTCTGCAAACCCCCCTGTCTTCCTTCAACTTGAACACCATGTTATGAACTTTTCCCTTTTTTTCCCCCCCTTTGATTCTTCACCATTCATTCTTTTTAGTTCTTTCCAGTATGCCCAGAGCATGACCAGTCATTCCTTTTTTTGAACATCAGCCCCGTCTAGTCCGGGGTCGAGCCACCCTGTCACGTAATTTAGCCTTGCTGTCAAGCTAAACCAAACATGACATTCGCCTACCCACGCAATACGGGCGCTTATTCCCTTCCCTCCTTCAACCAGCATCAGTCGTCGAGACCACAAAATATATTCAGTCGCGCGTGGGACTCCATCCCCCCAGCGGCAAAACAATGGCTTCCCGGCAGTGTCAGTGGGGGAATTGGCAGACATCGGGAGAGTGAGGGGATTAAGACAACGGCAGTCAACCTTGTCAAACGTATCTTTACAATACCAAATGCTATTATTTTGCTGTGGATGTTCGCAATTCGGTGGGGTGAACGGACAGTATTTCAGGACAGCATCAACAAATGCCTTTGGGATAGCTGGGAGGAATGGGTAAGTTGACAGTGGCACACTTGTCGCAATCTAGTTACTTGCCTTAGCTGGTGCTAACAGTTCAATGTATCTAGCCTCAAGATGCCACACCACACCACATTGCCTTTATCGCCGACCCCCAACTCGTTGATCCCCACACTTACCCCGGTCGACCATGGCCTGTGTCGACTTTGACTGTTAAATACACCGACCAATATATCCGACGGTCATTTTCCTTGATACAAGATCACCTCGAGCCGGACTCAGTGCTGTTTCTTGGGGACCTTTTCGATGGTGGCAGAGAATGGGCCACGGCTACAAGCAGCAGCCCCGAAGCGCGGTGGAAGAAGTATACGGACTCCTTTTGGAAGAAGGAATACGGGCGATTTATTAAAATATTCTTGGACCCGTGGGAAAAACTAGTGAAGCCATCTGTCGATGGACGAGGGCGCAGAATGATTGCTAGTCTACCTGGCAATCATGATGTTGGGTTCGGTAACGGCATCCAGGAACCCGTCCGCAATCGCTTCGAGTCCTTTTTTGGAAACCCCAACCGCGTCGATGTTATTGGGAATCATACTTTTGTTTCAGTGGACACTCCCTCGCTGAGCGCGATGGACCAGCCCGATCCATTGACGGGCAGCTCTCCGACAGCGAGCGATCAAAACCGTCCCATGCGCCCGATCTGGAAAGACGCAGATGACTTCCTGGATAAGATGGCCATCCACAAGGCGAAAGCGGAGACGGACGAGCTGCGAATGCTGCAAAACCAGACTGAGGGACACACTATATTCGATTACCGTATTGTTGACGCTGTCGAGCCCGCCATCCATCAAAAGCCTCAGCCAGCAGGCGTCGGCTTTCCTACTATTATCCTCACACACGTCCCTCTCTACCGCAAGCCAGCTACTCCATGTGGTCCTCTCCGCGAACGCTACCCGCCCTCTTCATTGGACGAGGAACTGGCTGAGGACGAGCCTAACTCTCTGAGAATTGCCGGAGGCTATCAGTACCAGAATGTCCTGACGCAGACCGTTTCCACCGAATTGGTTTCCAAGGCGGGACCCAACGTCGTCCAGGTGTATTCCGGCGACGACCATGATTACTGTGAAGTGTCCCATCGGGAATTCAACGGCTCGCCCAACGAAATCACAGTCAAAAGCATTTCTTGGGCGATGGGAGTCCGCCAACCGGGGTTCGTACTCACCAGTCTGTGGAATCCAATCGACCCCAAGACAGGCAAAGCCATCCAGGACGGATCGCCACCCACTATCCAAAACCACCTCTGTATCCTCCCAGACCAGCTGGGAATCTTCTTCTACTACCTCACCATCGTAGGCCTTAGCGTCTCCATCCTCCTCCTCCGTTCCATCTACCGCATCCTCTACACCCCAGAACCATCATCAACTGACGCCCTTCTTCCCCTCACCGAGCGCCGCTCTCTCCCAGACCACCAGTACCACACCTCCGGTGCGTCCAGCTCCACCCTCTCATCGGCGGGTAGCTTAGCCAGCCGCAATGGCATGGTAGCCTCCACCCGCTACCCCGGCACTCAATCCCCGCAAGATGCTTACCGGGGCACAGACGATGACTCCGGAGCGGTTTCCTCAAAGGATAAGGCTGCATGGCGACCCGCCTTGGCTACCCACTCCCGATCGACGGCATCCCTCATTGTCCGGGATCTGTACCAATCCGTAAAGTTTGTGGTGCAAGTGGTGCTGACTGTGTATTTCATCCTGATCTGGCGCTGGTAGCTAGTCTGGCCGGTCTATTTTCTTTTTCTTTTTCTCCCTTCAGCGAGCATAAACATAATAGACAAGCATTTTGCCGGAACGTGCCTAAATGGCGTAGTCCTAGTTTCTGATTGATCGTGTGATCTATTGCCAGCACTAACCTCGTCCTCGTGATACATAAAAATAGAGAGAAAAAAGGTAGAATGAGCTGGTTAACGGGTTTACATCAGCTCCCTAACTGCGTCACTTCTCGGCTAAACCCACCAGCATCGACTGGCACATGCTTCTTCCTCAGGTCTGGCACCGATCTGGCTAGCTACAGACCACCCTTGTCTCCGACAATTCCCCGTAAGCAACCAAGGTCGGGATAGCGTCGGGTAATCTGTCCAATCCGCGACTCGGGAAAAATGGCGCAATGCACGGGACAAGCCATTTTGTTTGGTTTTTACCCGGCCATTTTAGCAATTTGGACCCTTGCAGGTCCTCGGAAAGGTCAAACTTCGGAACGGGGAAATTAATCATTTCATACTTTTTCTTTTCCCTCCCCGATTCGGCTCCGGTGAACACCGACCAGATCATCAACATGTTCGGCTATTGGTCCTGTAAATCTCGGGCCCTTCCTCCGTACAGGTCTGGGGAAATTTTGGATCTGGGGTGAACCATGAGGGGGAAAAGATGGGGGAAACTTATTCGTAAAATCGAATTATTTCACAGTATTCATACTACTCCAATTAAATGTGAAACAACATATACAATATAATACACTTTGCAACTATACCCAAGACCAACCCAATTACAATCCCCGTGAAAATTGCGGAATTATGTAAGATAAATTTCCAAGGCCGTTTACCTTTTCCCCGATGCGGGACACCGATACCGATCGGCATTAGCCCAACCCGACTCCCCTGTTTTCGGCCTATCCTGTCATGTGGTATGTAAAAACCTATTTCCGTCCTATATTCCTAAGACATGTTTGTTTGTACACGTCGGAATAGCCGAAATCTATACAATCCACTGCAATACTGTGTACATTCTACATTCTCAATGCGTATTTTCGCCGATCATACTCATGCTATGCAAGGAAAGTGCAAACCCAGCGTAATGTAAGGTTCAAGGCGCAGATAAAATAAAAAATAAAAAACACCTTGAACTCGTTCGACGTCGAGCTAATTCCAGTGTTGGGCCAATGACCAGCCCGGTAGGAGTCCGGGGGCTGAGTCCACTCAGCTGCCATTGGCTTCTCCACCTTCGGTCGAAACTCTATCCCCAGGCCTAAAACATCCAAAAATACGTGAGAATGGGGAAAATACTGGAAATGCTATTCTGGGATTGGACAGGATGCAGAATTATTTTTTCCCCTTGGGCTGTCCAGGTGGTTCCACCCCGTGTTGTTTCCGGAGTTTGTTGGTTGCAAATTTCCCCGGGCATGGAGGACCATGTGGTTGAGAATTTGAGAATTTGGGACTGGGGAAGTACAAATAGAGGGGATTGACCTCCAGGTTCTTCTTCTTTTTTGTTTATACCTTACTTACTCTACCTCTCCGACTTTTCTCTGCTATATCGGTCTGCTCCACCGAGTCTTTTCTATACTCACACAACACATATACCTCCTGGCTTGAACTTGCTTCTCTCTGATCACATTCACAATGGGCTTCGCTTTGAAGAGGCCAGATGATGCCGTGGGCTCTGCTGCCCCGGCTATCATGATTGGATTGTTCGTTGCATTTGGCGGTGTTCTCTTTGGGTACGTGGCACTTTCCAATTCTATACTCCTATTCCCCAAGACAAGTCTAACATCCATCTAGATATGACACAGGTACCATCAGCGGTATCCTCGCCATGAAGAAATGGCGCGAGATGTTTTCAACCGGCTTCATCAACGAGAAGGATCACCTCCTAGATGTCACATCCTCCGAGTCATCCATGATTGTCTCTCTCCTCTCAGCAGGAACTTTCTTCGGTGCCCTTGGCGCCGCCCCTGTCGCTGATACAGTTGGTCGTCGGTGGGGAATGATCATTGAGAGTGTCGTCTTCGTCTTCGGAGTCATCCTCCAAACCATCTCAACCTCTATCCCCCTCTTCGTCGCCGGCCGTTTCTTCGCCGGTCTTGGTGTCGGTCTCCTCTCCGCCACAATCCCCCTCTACCAATCCGAGACTGCACCTAAATGGATCCGTGGCACAATCGTCGGCGCCTACCAACTCGCCATCACGATTGGTCTCCTCCTCGCCGCCATCGTCAACAACGCTACTAAGGACCGTGATGACACCGGCTGCTACCGAATCCCCATTGCCGTCCAATTCGCCTGGGCTATCATCCTTGTCGTTGGCATGCTAATCCTTCCCGAAACCCCCCGTTTCCTGATCAAGCAAGACCGCTACGAGGAGGCTACCAAGGCCCTCGCTCGTCTCCGCCGCATGGACGTGAACGACCCCGCCGTTGTCGCTGAACTCGCCGAGATCCAGGCAAACCACGAATATGAAATGCGTCTTGGAAAGGCCACCTACTTCGAGATCGTCCGTGGATCCATCGGCAAACGTCTCGCAACTGGCTGCGCTGTCCAGGGTCTGCAGCAGCTCGCTGGTGTCAACTTCATTTGTACGTTCCCCTCTCCTCAACTCACTACTCTTTTCACATACTAACAAAATCTACAGTCTACTACGGCACGACCTTCTTCCAGAACTCCGGCATCCAAAACTCCTTCGTCATCACCCTGATCACAAGTATCATCAACGTCGTCTCCACCTTCCCCGGCCTCTACATGGTCGAGAAATGGGGTCGTCGTCCTTTGCTCATGTTTGGTGCTGTCGGAATGTGCGTCTCGCAACTCATCGTCGCAATCGTCGGCACAGCAATCAACTCCGAAGTCTCGAACAAGGTCCTCATCGCCTTCGTGTGCATCTACATCTTCTTCTTCGCCTGTTCCTGGGGCCCCGTTGCCTGGGTTGTCACCGGTGAACTGTTCCCCCTCAAGGCTCGCGCCAAGTGTCTCTCCATCACCACCGCCACCAACTGGCTACTCAACTGGGCTATTGCCTACGCTACTCCGTACATGGTGAACAGCGGACCTGGAAATGCCAACCTCCAGTCTAAGGTGTTCTTCATCTGGGGTGGATTCTGCTTTGTCTGTGGTGTGTTTGTTTACACTTGCATTTATGAGACCAAGGGTCTTTCCCTTGAACAGGTTGATGAGCTTTATGCTAAGGTTCCCCGCGCTTGGAACTCTGTTGGATGGGTTCCTGCCGTCAACTACACTGAGCAGCTTGAGTTTGATGCTGGCGAGAAGAAGGTTGAGGATGCTACCCACCTTGAGAGTGTTGGGCCTAAGACTGAGGCTTGATTTTGATGTCGTGGGATGTTTTACGATTTTCTTTTTTTTCTTTGTTTTATAAATACTTGGTATAATTTGAGCGTGGCTCTTTGCTGAGTGTACCATTATTATTGTCATATTTATGGCCTTATGCTATGAGCTGGAATATGACTTTTATTTTCTATATGATTTGCAATTCTCTATTCGTAAACCTTAGATTACAGAAAGGGAACTACCTATATATTCCTACTGGATATAGAGGACAAGGCAAACAAGACCCAGAGAGGCCAGATAATATTGTTATTATAAAATCACCCCTTTCTGCTTCTTCGGGCGTAATTCGGTCAAAACAGGGAATTACTGATCATTACCTGTTTTGCTAAGGTTGTTCATTTAGCCGAATGGGTCTATGGACGGTTCAATTACTAGCGTGGTCTCACCTTCGAAGACGCTCCTGCCATTTACCCTGTGAGCTCTACCCTGCGACTCTACCGTCATCTCATTTACATTCCACCGTCGACTGTGGCATATTTTCATAATAACAGCTTATGCAGCAAACTAACCAGTCACCGTCTCACGCAGGGGATCAACAGGATCGAGTCAATTATCACCCGTCAGACAAAGCTTCTTCCACTGATAGGCCAAAGCATAACGAAGTTGGCAGATTATCAGTATACGATCCTTTACGAATGGTGCCTCTATATGCCCATACATCAATATAGGAGCTTCACGACAAATAAAGCCAAGCCGAGCTTGCGAATCATGCCACTAGACGGTCACGAATGGCTCCGAGTCTAGTTACGGCAATGGCTATAGGGGAGTTCTTTAACAGATTCTTATGTCAGATGGTTACATTGTGGACATGGTCGGGACTCGCAATCTGGTTCGATGGGGAAGAATGAAGGTTGGCGGGGGTTCAGAATCGAACAAGTTACCAACAAAGCCAAAAGATCAGTCCCTATACTGCTGCCTAACCTCTTCACCGTCAACGTTGGATCAAATGATTGCGTCCAGGACTTTGAGATCGAGACTGCTGGAAAGCGAATGGGTGACATGCTCGAATACCTTTGTACGGCGTCTTCTGGCTCAACAGTCATCATTTCTACTCTCCTTCCAAACTTGGATGGAAAGATTGAATCACGAGTCCTATGCGTCAACAGGTAATTCTGGGAAATAGCAAGAGCAAGAATAGCTGAAGGAAGAAAAATTATCATCGTGGACATGCATGGCCCTGATGGGCCCCAGATCGGTGACCTGACGGATGGCACACAGCCCAACGAGGTAGGCTATGCGAAGATGGCAATGATTTGCCGCAGAGGGATTTATGAAGCTGTACATAAAGGCTTCACCCAAGAGCCACTATAATCATGCCGAGATATTTCCATGGCAACCAAAGGTATGGCTACTGGAAAATGAATGAATAAGGAAGGATGATTTGTCTACTTAGCTACTTACAATTTAACTGGATTATTGTCATTTTTCATGGGATGAAAGTTCTCCCGTTGGAAGGCTAAACTCACTGGTGTGAAGTTAATATTGACCGCATCCGCCCCTCAATTTACATAACGCAACTTCGGTTACAACTCAACTAAAAACAATATCCAGCCAACTACTGAACGAGAAACAAACGCCCAGGCCAAAATCGGCAGAGCGTTGAGGGAGCTATTCCATAGGAAGACAGGCAGGCACCTGCACCTCAAACCGCTATATACTGATCGATTATCTACAGCTGGTGCGAAAGGGAAATCACAAAAAGACACTTTGGCGGAGTGGTTAACGCGGTGCCCTGCTATGCATTAAAATGTAAGCTAAGGCATTTCCTTCGGGAGCGTGTGTTCGAATCACACAGGTGTCGAATTTTTTATTGCTTCCTTTTTCATCTCTTGTAGATGACTCTGTAGGTATCCTATCTACAGTCACACCTCATTAAAATTGACCCCAATATACCCACCCCAATGGATAGCAAATTCTCATCAGGCAACAAATTATAAAATTAGCATCTTTTATAGTTACACAGTTATACGCATAATAATCGTACCTCAATTTTCTTAACTCTCAGGCTGGCTTGAACGAAAACAAAACATAGATATCTAAAAGATGTCAGTTTTCATCGATCTAGTACAAAGTTTGGCTCTATAACTTTGATAAGACCGTTTTATAATAGTGCTAATTATAATTACAAAGGTTATTATAAGGAGTAAATACTATAATTAAAGGCTAGTTTAGACTGCGCCAAAACTCTATCTCCCTTAAATATAACTAGGGTGTTGATAACACTCGGTCTAAAGACACCCTAGCCGCCTATAGATAGGGCGATTCATCATCGGCTACCTTCTTTCGCAGTCGGAATGTTGACCGGACACAACACAAATTCGGCGCCATCCTCGCATGGCAGCCTCCTCTGTATCCGATATCCGTAGTCATATTATATAATAACCATAGGAAGGGAGTTCGGGATGGAATCCCAGATAAGGTCGGGGCAGCCTTTGCGAATCGATTCAAACATATCATTCTTGGGTTCTATGGTAACACAAAGCCAGGGCATATTAAAGCCAACGACCTTTCCAACGTGGCCATACAGGTCATAGAACTGATAGATGCGATTGACTAGGACAAGCTTTCCTTGTAAGGAGGGTTCCTAAGCTTCTTTCCTCCTGGCTAGGTGGATATAACAGTTCTTCGGGGCCTAGGGAGCGACAAGACTGCGACGCCTAAAAACACGGTTAGACCCGGACGATATGTTTTGCTATATACTACCTAATCTACGGCTAGGTTGAATAGGGAGGTAAATTAGAGCGTTTCTTTTCTTGGGTAGGGGGGGCTTATAGCAGTAGACAATGTTATCGTTAGCTAGAAGTAATCAAACTATTAAACTATTCTCTTTGATATATAACAGCCCCTACCGTTGTAGGTTTTAGAATGACTCCCATTACGGCCGCTTTTTAGAGAATGGAATTGGGTTTATAATATCCAGGATTTAGCATAGGTATATAATCTTCTCTTACTTCTTTTCTACTTTCCGTTAGGATGCAGTACATAAATAAAATAGTTTCACATTCATACAATAAGCACTAGACGAGGAATGAGGCATACATACTATAACAACTTAAATGATTTGCCCAGATTTGATTAATTATCAAGAACTAGCTCTTTATAGTGATATAAACAAACCCAATTCGATGGTCCTAAGGTTACTTTAATTGTTCTCGCCAGCTTTGGCTTAGTCTAGGAACTCTTTGATACTAGTGGCGCGCAACCCTTAGAGGACCCCGGTACCCTATTCTAACGCTTTTCCCTTTGGGTTATGATTCGCATTCGTAAATCCTAGAATCCTCATCTATTGGATGGCTACATAGGCATTACCCGCCTTTAATCCTTTATAAATCGCGTCGAGGGCCTCCGAAAAGGTAATCGGGTTAGATTTCCAGGCTAGATCGCGGGTCCTAATTAGCTCGAAAGGGTCTCTGTAGGTTAAGGTCTACCTAGCTAAGTGGGTAACTAGCGATAGATCAGCACCGGTGCTAATGCTGTTGTGTAATACAGCTAGAACCGCCCGCGCTACATCTATAGTAGACGTCAAAGTGACTATTTGCAAACCATCTGCATATATATCGAAAACCTTAGTGCTATGGTTTATAGCCTATACGAGTCCGATCTCGCGCAGCGGGTTCTTCCCCGGAGACAAAATGTATTCTATAAACTAGCCGTGGTAGATCATCGTCTACTTGATGTCATTTTGTGACCGTAGTTTGCTGCGAACGACCTCGTGCGTGGCGGCACTGAATATTAGCTGATCGGGGAAATCCTCGATATTGATGTTCCATTCAAAAGGGATGAAGTGTTTGCACTTGCGCGACTAGTAGCATGCTTCGAGGATATTGGAGTGTGTAGAGATGTAGAGCTCACTAGGGCCGCTGAGGGTTGATATAACCGCGTCGCAATCATCCTAGTTTTTTGTTAAATTATCGACGGAGTAATCGGTGACGTTAATCTCAGCCTTGAGGTGTCCGAAGTTCGGTTTCACCGTACTAGTAAGAATCACGACTTCGTCCTCTGACTTACAAAATTCTGTTACATGGCGAAGGCTAACCTACATACTAAACTCAATATATACCTTGGCATATAGATGTAGTTGATAGTATAAGGATAACAGATGTTAACTCCTATATAATAGAACAGAGATGGACTAGAGCTCTATTCGAATTTAACATAAGTTATCGACTTGGATACACAGAGAAGCAAGGTCTTATTTTAGTTATGTTTACATATCCACGGGTATTATATCATATCATACACTATATATATCGGAGCCTGGACAATCTAAGCGTGATTGCTTAGATATAATGATCTTTTAGCCTAGTGTATAACTCGCCAGTCTAGGGGCAGGTTATAACATATTACTATCGTACTTTTATTTCTATTTTAGGCTTTCCCTAATAGCGAATACCTCGCGATATAGCCAAAAAAAGGAAGGCAGAGTAGGGGCCGTTTAGAAGAGTAGACCTCTGGATATTCTATTAATTATAAGTCTACTCTAGCTTAGGGGCCAATTAGGTTGGGATATAATGAAATTAAGACTTTACTTTTAGGGATCCCATTACGTAGAAACGTAGTATATTATTGTTTGTATTATATATTCACAGAATTAGAGGCGGGATTCGTCACCCTAGGAGGAGTCGCCACCCCTTGTGTAGCATATATTACAAGTAGGAGATGAATTGCCGTTATCACGCAAAATCTAGAGTCCCTCGAGGAGCTAAATTATATGGAGATCTATAGGTAGCCGGTTAAAGAAGTATACGGCTCGTAGGTTCTACAGAACCTGGTTTCGTAGACAGCGATCCGTCCTTTTCAGCTCCGACCCAGCGGTAAGGAGTAGAAAAGACTGGAAGTTCAAATAATTCGAGGTCATAGGAATCTCGAGGAGATAATACACAATTTCCATAGTATAATTATAGATCAAGCCCTCCAAACTAAGATCCTTTAAATCCAGATTAGAAAAGCATCCATTGCATCCACAGATTCGATAGAGAAATATAAGGCCATACTTGCGTAAAGCCTCATATAAGTGCTCTAGAGAAGAGTTGGCGGAGCAAGCGTTCCAGTTCAAGAGCTACTGCTCTAGTATGATCTCCTAGGTGGGATAGCATCGCGGCGAGTAGAGGACCTACCGATAGTAACGACCCACACTCAGCAATATAAAGAGAAGCTCTGTGCTATACCCATACATTAGATGATACTAGCGTCCCATTCTTTGAACAGTGACGGACAGGTTTAGTGTGTTAAACTCTTATTCTTCGTCTAGGTCCATAAGAAACTTAGTGCATATGTCCCTGTAGAGACATATACCGAAACACAGCCGGGACAGGTCGTCATACTCAAAAAGTTGAGACGTGTACTAGAGTGTTTTGTTGATCAGAATACGTGGTGCGAATAAGTATTGCTTTCCAAAATCTACCATATCGTCATCGACTCCGTGCGACAGTGTTAGAAGCATAGCAGTAAGTAGCGACGCTTATAGTGCAGTCTTCAGCCCGTCTATCCAGAAGGATACCAGTGCTTTACCTCCCTCCTTAAGGGCAATAACGGAAGCCTACGTAAAAAAGTATTGTTCATAGTAGGCGCTGATTGACTAGATTATATATATCAACGCGTATGGTTTTATAATACAGCCCAAGATAGGAAATAAATAAGGGTTATCATCCGGGTTAAGCACCAGTATCTAGATCACTCTTTCCAGTCAATATTAGAGGAGCTGTCGGTTGATAATAGTGTCCACTAGTAATAAGACCCAGTGTATCTCGTATTGTCACGGCGTCAGGCGGGGGGTCGAGGAGCAGATACGACCCTAGCGTCGGCAACGGAGACATACCGGAAAAGTCTCATCACATTTCACTCGCTTTATTTTGCATTATCGATAACCAAGTTTACTCTTCGATCTCCGCCCTAAATAGGGCAGGTCCTAGTGCGTCGTCCCGGATGCATGTTCTGGTATGCAGGTGATTATTAAAAACGCACGCGGAAAGAAGACATGCTCGTATCCACTAAAGAATAGATTGAAACCCGATTGCCGACTTCTCATACCCGCGACGAAAAAATGACTTGCCTATGGAGCAGAATTCTGCCGCTGGATACCTTCCAAGGCCGGAAAGCTCAAGTTCTGCTTAGTAGGATGCGCCCACTGTTAGGTGCTGTATCAGCCAATAGCAGGACTCTGTCTGTCATTTTAATCCGTCATACCAATGGAACCACCCCCGCATTATTTCTTCGTATCCAAGAACGAGTAATATTGATAAACACATAGCGGGACACTTTGGCGGAGTGGTTAACGCGGTGCCCTGCTATGCATGAACATGTAAGCTAAGGCATTTCCTTCGGGAGCGTGTGTTCGAATCACACAGGTGTCGATTTCTCCTTTCTGGAGGAACATATCTTTTTTTAATCTGTCCCTTCTTTCTTTCTCCTTTGTCTATCTATCTATCTATAGTCATAACTACCTCGTTAAAATTTTGTAATATTCTAATTTAGAGAAACCGGCCCCCGAATTATGCAGTTACAACAATATAGGTAGGCTTAGTTTTTGTTTTCTACATAATTTAGCTGTAAAAGCTTACAGGTTATCATTAGAGGCCTTAATATATATCCAAAATAAACTTGGCACCTCACTACTTGTGAACATTTGTTTGTATTTAGAAGAATTTCAACGACCCTCGGTTTTAATAAGGTGTGTGGACTGACTGGCCTTACCATCTGGTTTGATTAAAATTATAACAATGCAATCGACACTTTTCTAATGGTAGACAGGCAACATAAAGAAGGGGAGAGAGCCCAAAAAAAGATAGTACGATAAATGAAGGAAAAGAAAAAAGCGACACCTGTGTGATTCGAACACACGCTCCCGAAGGAAATGCCTTAGCTTACATGTTCATGCATAGCAGGGCACCGCGTTAACCACTCCGCCAAAGTGTCTTATTGGCCTAATTAAATCCATTAGTATATATGAGGGAGATTACCTTCAGAGGCCTCGAAAAACATTGCGAACCTATTAAATATTTAGTCCTGTTGGTCATTGCTGCTCTGCCACATATCATGTAATGGTTAAAGTCAACGTTCCGTTGGTTTCGGCCTTGTAACCATCAGTACATTTTGGTTGTCACTGGAAAGAAACTGTGTTGAGGGTCCGCAGCACGCTACCATATTCTTTAGGAAGCGAGAAAAAGCTCCACAAAACCATTGATTGCATGGCCTAGAACCCCCAGATTCACAACCTTGCCAGGGAAAATGACCAAGAATCCGAAGAAAATCCTCGCTCCGCTGGAACATAATGCGATAATTCGTTTTCTTTAGGGGATTGATATATTTGCTGCCCCCCCCCTTTGGATATTCCTGCCCACCCCCCTGCCTATATATTCAGGCACTTATTGACCGCCCTACTCACCGATTTCCTTTTAAAACCACCGCTTTCTCTAGTCAAGTATAGCAGTCCCAATGGTACTTCCATTTACTATGTAAACCTCTAACAAAAATAAGTACCCCTTGTAAAAAGTAAAGCTTCATGAGAATTAAATCTGAGATCAACATTGTCTCTTTAAACCTACCTTTCTCTCCACTAATTCCTACTTCTTTTCTCCTTTATCTCTCGTCTACTCTTTACATCCACTGCTACTACCACTATCGCCAGCCTTACTTCACACTTAAGGTAAACCTCCATCGCTCGCCGAGACCTATCCTCGTTCGAATACGCACTGTCATAAGAACCTAGGGGTGGAGGCAGTGGGGCGAGGACTATAGGAACAACTCGAGGTCGTGGCGTAGGAACAACTTATGGTCGGGGCGCTGAGGTACTTAGGCTGAAGCTAAGGCAGGCGTTACTACGGAGATTTGATATAGACTAAGCGAAGCGAAATAGGGGGTTATATACGAATAGAAGCTTCAATTATACAGGAACATGCTTTTTTTTCTGATCATAAAGATGCATTTTTTACTATGTAAATCAATATTCCAAAAGTAGAAATTCAGCCGGTAGAAAATAACTCTGCCATAAAACCAGGCAGAATCAGGCAGGCGAGGGGGGACAGGAGTATCAATACCCTTTCTTTATATCTCTTGTCTTACACGCTGTTTTGTACTCACGCATCGTTTGTCAAAAGCATGACGGTAACCCACCAAAGCTAGTCGCAAAAAATGTAATAACTAACATAATTCACCACCGAGCTGGTCATCTCAAACGTGTCTATATATTAGCACTTAGTTTATTCAACCACCCATGCTGCTAATTCCTACCGAGGCTCTAGAAATCTAGGTTTCGGAAGGTTTACAGCCGCCTACGCGGGCCAGGTTAGCGTGTAGAATAAATATATAGGACTAGGGCATACAACATAAAGAGATATGCCTAGATAGAGAATCAGCTAGTTGGATTAATTTATAAGTGTATTCAAAATCAATATTTTGATATGGACGGCCAGCTTGGTAGTGAACTACAATATTTGAGCCTACTGGAGGAGGTTTAAGGGTGCCCGAAGAAAAACATGTACGGAGTACAAAAGTACCCTTCACCTTTCTCTCATCTGCCCTCTTACTCATACATCAATTAGCGTAAAGCTAACATTAAGTTGATATTAAGCTGTGCTTAAATCAGCAAATAGGCACTTTGGCGGAGTGGTTAACGCGATGCCCTGCTATGCATGAACATGTAAGCTAAGGCATTTCCCTCGGGAGCGTGTGTTCGAATCACACAGGTGTCGCTCAAGTTGCTTTTTCCCCCTCTCTGTTTTTTTTTTTTTGTTACTCACTGCTGCGAAGAATTGTCTAATTATTGTGTATGTATGTATGGTATGTATGTATGTATGCCATGGCTACATTCTAGATAATCTGGCTTACTATACGGAACAGTGCGATTAGTCAAGTCAGGGTTGCAATTTCATGTCAACAATTACGCCAAGTGTACAAGAGCTTTGACTATTGTCGCCATTGCCACCATAGCATAGCACCTTAGGAAAATGGTTCCCATCATGCATGCCATGCTTATCTGATACGTACGAGGATGTCACCTCCATGAATTCCTTCATGGAAAGCCCGTAATCGATATTCCCTTGATATAGCAACCTCCCATCCAGCTGTCTGATTGCAAGCTGTAGTGGAATGGGCGAATACCTTTTCGGCATATATACGTACTCGAAATCCAGAATCCAAGTCTTTTCAGGCCGCCCATACAACCCGTTGTTGGGAGTTCATGGTGAGAATAGGGCTGATAACAGCAAGAAACTCTTATTCTTTGCCTTATTTCACTCGCGTTCGACGCCAATTTTGTGTCTGATAACGAACTTGATCGGATATGGACCTGGCGTACGTTGAGCGAAACTTGTGCTTTCGCTTAATGGGTTTAGCGAAATGCGACCGGAAAACCATCAAATGTGAGCCGTTTAGCGAACATATGATTTGCGAGGCTGTTTAGTTGATTTTGCGATTTGCGAAGCCAAAGGAAAAAAACGACCAGCACTTCCAAGGTTCCCACTAGGGTTAAAGGCGAATATACTCGATCCATTGATTTGCCCTCGGCACATCGAACTTCGGACTCTCCCCATAGTTCCATACAAACGAAAATGGCTCCACTGAAAGGCGAGAAAAGCGCGAGAAGAGTAGTGAGAGCAAAAATCTTTATAGACTTATCTTCGCAATGTTTATTATGTTGTTTAAAAGTGACCTCGTGTAACTGGCGTAAGTATAAATAGTCGACAACCTCTGCCCGGATTTTACCCCCGCACAAATTGCGAGCTGATCTCTCTCTTCTCTTCAATTACATCGAGGTCACTTGAATCACCATGAGCCAAATCCTCTTCAAGGCTCCAACAGTGTTGAGCCGCCACTATCAGATCCGGTCTCTATCAACCCATCTCGGAAAGCTCACAAGCCACCCGACGTCCGTCCATCCATCACGAGATGAGATCAAGTATGCGCGACTTTCTCCTCGGAATCTAGAGGTTGCAATACGCAGCCTCCACCAGGACGGCCTTGTGGTCATTGAAAATGCTATCCCTCACGACTGTCTCGACCGACTCAACAAGAAGATGGTCGAAGATGCCTACTCTCTTCAGTCTAGGAAAGGAGACAGTCCATTCAACTATAACCCCGGAAATATTCAGCAAGACGCTCCCCCAGTAAGGGAATACTTCGAACCCAGTATTTTCATGAGTAAGACCTTGAAGCCCAAACTACCCCTTCAGTCCACAGCTCCTAACTCTTACCCAGACCCCATCGCCACTCAAATCACCTCGTCAGCACTAGGACCCCGCCCAAAATGGACATTTTGCTCGGGAAATACTGCAATGCCCCCGACTGCAGAGAGCCCTCCGATGTCTCAGCCTGTCCATTCAGATGCAGACTTTGCTCACCCAACACATCCTTTCGCATACGTCATCAATGTTCCCCTCATCAATATGACCCCGGAGAATGGCTCCACCGAGGTATGGCTGGGAACACACACTGACGCGGGGCTACATGTTCAAGAAGGGCTACACGGCGAGCGTGCTAGTGGTCGCATCAAGCCTAACGAGCTAGAGAAGCGCCGTCTAGACCGTCTGCCGTGTCAACCAGTGGTGCCAAAGGGCTCTCTGGTTGTCAGAGACCTTCGCCTCTGGCATGCTGGAGTTGGCAATCAGACTGAGGACCCTCGAGTCATGCTGGCAATGAGTAAGTTTCGGTTCTTTCTTCCGGCTGTTTTGTTCGAAAGTATCACTAACCCCGGACAGTCCACTTTGCTTCGTGGTATAGGAACCCTATGAAACTTGAATTTGCGGATGATCTGAAGCCTGTAGTTGAGGGTCAGGCTGAGCTGGAGGTTCCTGTGGACTGGGTGAGTAAGTCGGAAGCACTTTCCCGCTATCTGAACCGTGGCTTTGGCAATGCGTATGACTTCAATCAGTACCCTTGAGCCGAACGAGGTTGCTGGTGTTGATAATTGATGGTGAAAGAATGGGAAGATCTCTGGTGGATGACAATGAAAGAGACAGAAGGAGAGAGAGGACCTATCAAGCAAGGAAGCAGGTCCCGGCAAACGGGGAGGTGCAGGCCTTAAAGATTCAGCGAGAGCTTTTTTCATTATCATCTAAAATATACAAATATTATTGGTTAATGGGTTATGTTTGAAGGCGGAGAAAGAGCCTCTGCTATAATGGAAACCGGCCATCCAGTCACCTTCCCCCACTTTTCCAACTCTTGTGCCATTTCCACCCGCTTCTGGGTATCATGAAGCCAAGGGGAACCTATAAATAAAGCGACCAGAAGAGATATCCCGAGAAAATGGTTGAAAAAGACTTACAAAATGCGATTGGGCCAAAAGCATTGACCCAGGCCGGTGCCGAGTCGCTTGAAAGGGCCAGGGCACAAATTTCAGTCGCATGGTATTCTAATTTTCGCCGCAGACATTCCATATCGTTGATACGCTGCAGAGCTTTGAGGGGTTGAACTGCAGGCTGGGCCAGCCACATAATTCCCATGGCGGTATGGTAGTAATGGAGAGCGGAAACTTATGAAGTTAGAAGCTGAAGGGAACATAGGCGGAGTATTCTCACCATGCCAGCTTCGAAGTGCCCAAATAGATGGAAAGCTACTCTGTTTCCCGAGACCAGGGGTTTGTATCGTGTCGAACGATGACGGCAGTGATGATTTCCATTTATCAAGACCGGCCTTCATATCTTCCCATTCGAGGGCGGTCAATGCTTGAGAATCGACCGAAAGACACCGGTTGATGATCTTGCCGAGCAGGAATGTGACATGATTAGCAAAGTCCGCATCCTCTGTTGGTTCTGGTGGGGCATTTTGATCGGAAAGGGTGATCATTAGACCACGTTGCTCTATGAGAGCCACTGTGATATCTTCTCGTAAGTAGTTCCAGTAGCCTGCGCTGAGTAGGTCTGCCGTGAGATGAATATGCCGACTCGCCAGTAGTGAATAGCACCCTTGCAAGTGATTCTGAGAGCTAACGTTCTCTGAAAATGTTACAAAGCTATTAGCCACTGTCTTTCCCACAACAATCTTTAGGAGTTAGAAATCTCGACAAACTACTGACGTGTGATAATTTCGTAAGATCGTAAAAGGCAAATGGCGGCAAGTGTTTCACCAAGTGGAATGCTATCAATATTCTTAGTGAGGGATATCAATCTCCGCACACTATCATAGTGGTAGAATTCAGCAATCTCGAGATATTCGACTTCGGCAAGGGTGCGATGTTGGTTGGCAGCAGAAAGGCGAGAATGGCACTGAGCAATAGCGGATTATATCGAGCCTTAACGGGAACGACATCTTTGAAATGGCGCTTGCTGTCATTAAGATCATACCATGCGGCCAAGGTTTCTATATAGTGGCGGAATAACTTGGCAACTTGTTGGTCCTGCAAGGCATATCCAGGATGTTCCGTGGAGGGATATTCGGTTCCATGGTGAGCAGATGAGCTCAAAGGGCTCGATTGATAGACTAGAACTCCCGGTGCTGCTATCGTGTCTACTTCTTCTTGAATCCAATGACAGTTACGCGCAATGCGTTGACATGGTGAACATTTTGGTCGTTTCCCGTCGCCTTTCGTTATATCATAATGACCCCGCGGTTAGTGAGTGATAGCTTTCTAAGGTTCGATATATGTAGGACTAACATTTGACCCGCCGTGACCTGCATGTTTGGCTGAGGAGTCCTGAATTAGTAATCGATTTTGAGGCATCTGGGCAATTTGTAGCGATAAAAGCGACATGTGGCTTGAAAGGCGAACTATAATTAGGGAACGAGTCGACTGACTCACCAGCCTAGAGAAATAAACCCCCCATTAATTCCAGAGATCTAGAGTCGTTCAACCAGGTATAGACTTACGATTGCGTTCAAGTGGCCTCGGCATTTACGTTTTGCGAGGTCTGGGAACACCTGATTCGACTTGAATGATATGTGTGGGGAATAATACACTCGGCTCTTAGTGTAAAGGATGATGTTTTGCGAGCTTCGCTTTTGCCCTTCCAACCCCACTTTATTACCGGCTTGTCGATGTTGTATGGTCTTGGCTATGACATCATCTCGCGCTTTAACCGGCATGTATACATACACTCTGTAGTACTTTACACAGATGGAAGTTTACTGGCACGGGCGAGTTAAAGAACAAATAGGGAGAGGCGAATAATGAAAGGCGAGATATATAGCAAGATCAAAATCAACCCCTTCATTTCTTTTAAAATGCCACCCTGAAGGACACTATGCCTGTTTTGTTTGAGTTACCACAGATTGTTGGTCTTAGCCGTGATTTTATTGGGCACAGCCTTCTAGGCTAGACCTAATAAGGTTAGTAGTGGGATATAACCAAGATTGTAGAAGAATAATCAATTTCCGTCCCTGTAGGATATATTAAAGGCACCAGGAGATCCTCTTGGCCACAATTCAGCTTGTTCCTGTGGGAATTAACTCCACCTCCCAGAGGCTTCATAGTTCGTAAAAGTGGACGCGAAACATGGAGCACAACCAAGCACTCACGTAAGTATTGCAACGAGCTACTATGGCTTCTAATCTTATCAAAATATAACTTTATCAGTTATGTACACTGGCAGTCACAGGACGGCCTCAGGCTCCAGGGCAGTGCCCTGGTTTCTCTGTCTATGTGTATTTTCTGTCCCTATTTCAGCGATTTCGGTTGTTCCCCGGCCTTTTGGAATTCTACTGAGAATAAAGGACTCCAGAGGATCTGTAGATACGCGGAGAAGAAAAAGGACCTAAATAATCTACGGTGGACAGAGACCCTAAGCTAACTAGGGAGGAAATGCATAATCTATCATGTATGTCTATCTATATAAGCACCGCAAAAGAAATCAGGTGCAGTTCATACATCCACTGAATCAAAGATAGAACCCGAAAGCAAAGTTGCCCGTCTAGGTAATTTGATGCGTGCCTTCGAGTCCATCAGATCGTTGCGCAGCGTAAGCCCAAATTGTAGCCTCAATTCTCGCGCGCTGTTCTGTCTCCACGCTTGAAGTATTATCCCCAAAGACAGAGTCCATTTCCTCTAGAGTTTTTCCATTGGTCTCCGGAACAAAGAGCCATGTCCAACCAAACGACAGGGCACAAAACACACAGAAGAACACGTACGTCCCATACCCGGTGTTTTGCACAAGCGGCGGAGTAATAAGCCCAATTATGAAATTATTAAGCCAGCTCGACATCGTGGAATAAGCCATACCCTTGGCACGTAGCGAGGAAGGGAAGATCTCAGCCGGCATAGCCCAAGGGATAGGACCCCAAGTAGCTCCGTAGGTGAGCATAAAGAAGCACAAGAAAGCGACGCAAACCCAGCCCTCTGTGGAATGCGCTGGCCAATTTGATTGGTATTGGCTCATCAGGACGGCGATGATGAGATGCGCAAGAGCCATGCAGCTAGCACCGCCAAACAGCAAAGGCCTGCGACCAAATCTATCCATTCCCCATAGTGACCAGAAACATGCTATCATCTGGCAGATGTTGATGACGCCGGACATGTGGAGTTGCATCTCGTAATTTAGACCCATTCCCGCGAATAGACTGGGCGAGTAGTAGATAAGAGCGTTAACGCCGCCGAATTCTGAGAGAAGGATATGAGTTAGCCTGCCTTTGGAGAAATAGCAAGGGAAAGTGGTGGTTCTCCCATAATACTCACGTTGGAAAAACATCAGTCCAATACCGACATGCGTACGCTTCCAACATCCTTTGCGGAAACAGTCTAGATAGCTCCAGACATGAAGCATAGCACGGCTGGTGTAACTTCCATCCTGGCACTTCGGGTGTCTCACGATGCTCACTTCCTTGCAGTAAGCCACTTCGGAGCGAATCTCAACCCACTCTCGGATGACGCGCTCGTCAGTAGGGTCGACGCCGCGCAGCTTACAGAGAACCTGGAGTGCTTCTTCATCTCGGCCTCGACCAGCCAGCCAGCGAGGTGAATATGGGAGGAATGGAATACCGACGCCGAGGAGTACGGCAGGAATCATCTGTCCACGTGGTTAGGAAAGCACAAATTGAAGCCAACGGGGAAGGCACACCTGAATAAGGAAAGGAAGGCGCCACGACCATTCATTAGGAATGTATCTTGTACCATAGGTGACATAAAAAGCAATCACAATGGCAGTGACAATAGCAAGCTCCTGCATGACAAGCAAAGTACCACGGATCTCCGGGGGAGCGATCTCAGAAATATAAAGCGGTGCTACCATGGCCAGCATGCCGACACCAATACCTCCGACAAACCGGGCACCTACAAGCATTTCAAAGCTCATAGCCCCAGTCTGCAGGGCGGAACCAAAGAGGAAGATTATCACCGCGACCATGATCGACCACTTCCGAGAGACTTTGTCGGCAATCCATCCCTGGTTCATTGCTCCAATGAACGCCCCAAGCTCGATCATGGCAGTGAGGATTCCTTTCTGGAATCCTGCACCGGGTGCGTCGGGGCCAACCTCGGGAAATCGCTCGAGAAACTGGTCCATTGTGAGAGTTACGGAGACGACACCTTGGTCGTAGCCGAACATTGCCCCGCCCAGTGTCGCAAAGGCGGCGCATGCTGCTACATATTTGTTCGTGAGGATACCCTTCAGGCCTGTTCCGTGGGAGGATGCATTAGTATGTGATGAGTATAGAGAAAGGCGGGGGAGGTGATACCAGATTCGCCATATGGTTGTCTTGCTGATCCAGGGGCCGGTATGAAAGCAGAAGGATCCGATTTTATATCGGATTCAAAATGTTCGCTCTCTGGGGATTCTTTCTTATCCGCCATGGTCTTCCTTGAAGTAGGGTCAATATCAAAATAGATAATAATGATCCAATTGAGAAAACAAAAATTTGAGGGTATGTTTCAAATATAAGCAAAAGTGTAGGATGTAAACTTTGCTTCATGCAACGCCTACTCCAACCAGAGTCAATTCAATTACCCTAACCGGTGTCCCCCACTCCGTACTGTACGTACTATGAAGTCCAAACTTAGAGTTCGGAACTTGACGCCATCCACCGGGAGAGAATGCGGGGAAGACCCGCTAAGTCGTGGTGGCCCTTCAAGGTTGCCCAATTCGCGGGGTCCGGAGTCTGAGTCTGACGGAGTCGGCTACTATTTTCCGACTCGGAGACTATTTTCCTTCAGTAGCCGGCCGAAAATATCTCGTTTAGTAGCACCGGCGAGCAAAAGAATGGTATCTAGTTCGGGATCTGTACGGGTGGCTATGAGTTTCCAATCCTTCACTAAAATGGCGAAAGGATCCAAAGATCTCTCTAAAAAGACACCCGAAAAGGTTCTCGTTCTCAACATAATGTATTTAATATCGGATTAATATCACAGAATACCCAGGTAGATAGAAAAATTGGAGAAGTGGATTTGGGGGGGGGGTGAGGCGGTGGATTAGCACGCTTAGCCAATCAAACGTCCGTTCTCCGATGAGTACCACCCAGGTTTCCAACATTGTAAGGCATCTTCCAGGGGGGCTATTGCAGGAGCATTCCCAGTCCCATTCTCGCTTGTCCGATAAGACATCAAATCTCGGCACCTCCCGCAGGGCTGGGCAAGAATTATTTGGGGCCCATGACGTCCTCCTCTCCTCACTCCAACTGCCTCCCCACTCCCATTCGTCAAACATGGATTTATCTCTATTCTACCAGAATAATCTTCTCTATACCCAGGAGTCATTGTCAAAATACAAACCCGGGGGATATCACCCGGTCACCCTTGGAGACACCTTTAAGAATGGGCGCTACGAAGTCCATCATAAGTTAGGATATGGGGGGTTTTCGACTGTGTGGCTTGCGAGGGACAAGGAGTTAGCTCATAAACCGAACCATTTTGCCAAGCCACAACTAACATGATACCAGCCAAAGTCAGTGGGTCTCGTTGAAGATCATGACCGCAAATTGGTCACAATCGCGGGAGCTGCAAAACCTAAGACTCCTCGAAAAGCATTCTGGCGGAAATCTTTCCTCCCAATATATTGTTCAGCTGCTTGATGACTTTACCCACGATGGCCCCAACGGAGTCCACCAATGCCTTGTATTCGAATTACTTGGTCCTACAGTTGATATGGTCCTCACGGATTATTCCGAGGGCAAAGATAAGCTCGAGCCGGAAGAAACACTTCGAATGTCTACGCAACTCCTGAAAGCTATTATGTTTATTCATAGTGCCGGCATGTGCCATGGGGGTAAGAGCATTGTTTTCTCTGTTTTCTTTTGCAGTCCGGGGCAATTGTACTAACTTTAGCTCAGATATCAGCGGCCGGAACGTCGCATTTACTTGCAATAAAGTGCTGAACTCACCCGGGCAAGAGCTTCTCGATGTGCTTGGCTCTCCGGAAATTGAGCCGCTCACCCGTATTGATGGCACGCCTTTAGACAATGGATTGCCAACCCAGCTGGTCAGGGCAGCAGAATGGGTCGACTGGATAGACGAGGACGAGGAAGATATTCGGCTTCTCGATTTTGGAGAGAGTTTCCTCGAAGGAGAGCAACCTGAAAAGCTAGCTCAGCCGAGTAATTTGCGGGTACCTGAGACAATTTTCACGGACCGCTTTGATTATCGGCTTGATTTATGGCGTGCTGGTTGCATGGTACGTCAATTTTGCTATTGCTTTCTTCCAGCGAAAGTACTAATACTGGTATGAATTCTAGATCTACGCTTTCTTGTTCACGATCTATCCATTCTCGCATTTTGGTGAATACGAATCCCTAATTTTCCAAATGATTGGTTTTGTGGAGAAACTGCCAGTCGAATGGGAGTCTCGGTGGAAAGAAATGCAGACGAGACCAAGCCGTGATCTGGAGGTAAAGGAAGGTAAGTAGTTCGATATATCAAAGTCCAAGATTTCTCATGCTAATTTCACCCAAAGGCTATGAGATCTCCAAGTTTGAACGCGAGTTTGCAGAAAATGTGCATGATCCAGAGCTTCAACCTTTATTAGAAGTGGCTCAAGAGTTAATGCGATTCCTGCCATCTAATCGCATTACTGCAGACAAGGCACTTGACTTGCTATTCAACAAAGTAGGTAGAACTACATAGTGTATTCTACAAATGGATTTCAAAACAATGTTTGCCACCAAATCGAAAACATCTTGGATGGCAATGCCATTCTACCTCGGAAGATGCTCCCTGGGGCCTATTAAACCAATGACCAAACCACCTCGGGGCCGGGGGGCCGCCTGATCCCGACCTCGGGAGGCCCACCGTGGAAGATCCGGCCTGGAAGCTCGGGACTGCGGCACGCCACTCCATTTGATCGGACTTCCATTACTTTCACTAGATGATTGCTCTATTTCTACATAATAAGCTATAAAGCGAACGAAATAAGTCAGATGGGTCAAATAAATAGTGATAGCGCAGAGTACTTACAGTGAAGTATTAGTTAAGGGGCTTAGGGGGGCCATATTTGAACTATCCCGAATTAGACTTAAATTTTTAATTAAGCATAACAATAGATCTAAAGTTATAAACTAGCTAGGTTAGCAGGCAAGATACTCATTACAAGTTATACTGCAGGCAGAATCCGAACTGGCGCGGTGGCAGAGTGGACTGCCGTATTAAGGTTCGGGCTCTTCTGACATCATCGAGTAAAGCTGATTATATTCTTTTTAATTCTTTTTAAAGGTCTTTAATCCCACAAAATATGGTTAAATTTGATGTGTGACAATACTCATTACTGTTATAATCCAGTCTAACATACGCTGAACCGCGTCCTTCCCATCCAGAATTGTGTCCCTCTAGTTGGCCACACCCGGTCGATCTCCCGTGAAGAATGGACTCGGCAGCACAAACCACGAGGCGCAAGTCTAGCCGGCATGGATCAATACAATCGGAGGACTGGCCTGAGGATATCAACGTTTCGCTCTCACCACATCGCGAGCGGAATCACATCAATGGAGACAGACGAAACACCGGGGTTAAAGTCTTGAGTGTGTGACTCAGGTGAAGCGTTGAAAACTGCGTAACTAACAATGACTCCTTTGTAGGTGATGGCCGGGTTGATATCAATATTGACGAGAGTATGCCACAACTCGCAGGGCTATTGAATCGCATCCAAACGACAACTGCGCCACCAGACCTAGAGGCTCTACAGGACGAACCGACCCCGGAACCAATACCAAAAGATGAGGGCAAAGACTTCCCACTGAAGCTGAACATCGTCATTCAAGTTATCGGATCTCGGGGGGACATCCAACCGTTTCTTGCACTGGGCCAAGAGTTGAAGGCATATGGACACCGCGTGCGGCTAGCAACCCACCTCACCTTCCGGGAGGTTGCACTTGACCGTGGATTGGAGTTCTTCAACATTGGTGGAGATCCCGAGGAGCTGATGGCGTTCATGGTCCAAAATCCCTCCCTACTCCCCGCATTTAGAACAATTCGTAGCGGTGCCATCCAAAAACGCCGGCGCGAAATGAAGGAAATTATATACGGCTGTTGGAAGTCATGTGTTGAATCAGGTGATGGTACAGATTTGCATCAAATTAAGGAAGATCTGTGGAGTGACACGGTGGACTATCGTCGAAGGCCATTTGTTGCCGATGCAATAATCGCTAACCCGCCCAGCTTGGGCCATATCCATTGCGCACAGCGGCTGGGGATTCCACTTCACATGATGTTCACGTGAGTCCATTTCCATCCTCAAACATGAAATTGAGGGGCGCCCTAACGTAAGTTTTGTAGCATGCCCTGGTCAGCTACTCAGTCGTTTCCGCATCCTTTGGCCGTTCTCCACCCGCAGGAATGCAAGCCAACGGTTGCAAACCTCGTGTCTTATACCATTGTGGATATGATGATTTGGGAGGGATTGGGAGATCTTATCAACTCCTGGAGGAAGAAATGCCTCGCACTCGATCCGTTAGATTCCATCACGGCGCCGAATTTGCCCGGGCGTCTCGGCGTTCCGTTCTCATATCTGTGGTATGGGTTCTCCCGAAGGCGGCGGAGTTGGACCGTTCACTAATTGTGGTTAACTTTAGGTCACCGGCATTGTTACCAAAGCCACGCGATTGGGCTGATCACATCGATATTTGCGGGTTCAGCGTGCTACCTGCCAAGTCGGACTACAAACCCCCAAGAGAGATCGAAGATTTCCTCAAAGCAGGGCCCACCCCACTTTACGTTGGATTCGGCTCCATTGTGGTAGAAAACCAAGTCAAACTAACACAAGTCGTGTTCGAAGCAATAAAAAATACCGGCCAGCGTGCAATCATTTCAAAGGGCTGGGGAAACCTCGGAGTTGACGATATCGATGTGCCAGATAATATCCTCGTCGTCGGCAACGTGCCACATGACTGGTTATTCCAGCATGTGTCGTGTGTGATTCACCATGGTGGTGCGGGTACCACCGCCGCGGGACTTTCTCTTGGACGTCCGACCATTATAGTTCCATTCTTTGGAGACCAACAGTTCTGGGGAGGAATCGTTGCGATAGCTGAGGCTGGGCCTCAGCCAGTGCCTTACAAGCAACTCACAGCTGAGAAGTTGACCGATGCAATTCAGACGGCACTGAAACCTTCAACTCAGCAGAAGGCACAAGAAATTGCAGATAAGATGCAGAAAGAGTCCGGTGTGAAGGATGGGGTACGCAGTTTCCATCGTCATCTTAAGTTGAAGACTTTGCAATGCGCAATATGTCCCAATCGTCCTGCTGTGTGGCACATTAAACAAACTTCCATTGGGCTCAGTGCTTTTGCTGCAGCCGTACTGGTTGAAATGGGGGCTATAAAACCAGAGAATGTTGCTTTGTAGGTTGGCCTTTGACAGCATATTTCTAGACCACTAACCAACTGTCCAGGAACCGAGCATCGGAATATGATACATACCGCAATCCCACCGGTCCTGTCACCGCAGGAGCTCAAGTGCTACTTGGAGCGATTGCGAACTTTGTGACCGGGATTGGGGAGGTCCCTTATGAGATTGTTTCGGATTTTGTCACCGCCGGTCGTGCAATAGGCCATACTCGTTCACGCAGCAATCCTTCATCAAGATTTTCATGGAGGAATACACGCAAAAGTCAAGCTTCAGACCTAGATAGTGAGGAGGAGCAGCAGTATAATGAGCCTGCCGAGTATCATGGGCCTGCTCGGTGCCGTGGACTTGGCCGACCAAATGACGATGATAATGACGGGGTAAGCCTCGACACGAACGAAAACGAAGAAGACAACGCGAGACACAACAAAATGAATCAAGATTTACCAGCTAGTGCTACTGGCCAGAGACAAGGCGTACCGATTAACCAAGACGAACTATTGTGCTATCTAGAGTCACGCCAGGGGCATGGTGTTATCTACGAGATACGCACTCACAGCAGTCGAATGTCGAAGAAGTTCTTGAAGAATATACTCTGGCTCCCAACAGACCTGACCCTTAGCTTGTCCAAAGGATTCCACAATGCTCCGATGCTGTACCACGACCAAATGGTCAAAGAATTGCCGAAGGTTGTCGGCTTCCGGAGTGGAATCGCTGCTGCCGTGACGGTATGTCACCTGTCCTCGGTGATAAAAGAGGAAATTAGAACTGATCCCTTACCTTTATATATAGGAACTTCGAGATGGATTTTACTACGGTATAACAGGCTTGGTCACCCAGCCTCAGTATGGCGCCAAGCAGCAAGGAGCGAAAGGAATGGTTAAGGGAATCGGGAAAGGGATTGGCGGTGTTTTCTGTAAGCCGCCAGCAGGTATGCGAACACTATGCTCCACACACACGATTTTTCTCGTGTGTATCTTAATCTGACATAACTGCTTCTAGGTCTCTGGGGACTTTTCGGATATCCCTTGTTTGGACTTCGTAGAAAGCTTCAAAAGTCCTTGGGCAGGACTCAAGAGCTTTCTATCATGGCATCTCGGATAGCGCAGGGTATTGAAGATATGCGGGCATCTACTGCCGATGAACGGGCGGAGGTTGCTAAAAAATGGCGTGTTCTTGAAGAGGATATTCGTGTCTCTTACTGATGATCTTTCGAATCACCAAACCACACGCTCTCTCCCACTCCCTTGATACCAATGACCCCTCATGTATGATAACGGCGGAAGGATTGCATGCCTATATGAATAATTCTATCTATTTAATAGACTATAAGCTTCATGAATTAAATAAAATCATGTAATGGTTCCACCTTGAAAAGATTGTGCTATGCCCATAAATTGGACTGACACGGTGCGAAACCAAGCGTCAAGAATGGGTACTCGTATGTTTCATATAAACTTGAATATATCCAAAACAATCCATTATGAAATATTACAGTTTAATCTAACATGAATCCCCCCCTTCCGCATCTATTGTAAATAACAACATGAGAATCATCCGGGTAGACATCTCTCATTCCTTTCCAGGAGAACTTGATATTGGCATATTCAAAGCTATAGAACCGAGAAGCTAACAAAAATGGAGAACTCCAGTTGAGACAGACCGCTTCTTCCACAACAGCTGGCTGTAGTATAGCCTCCTGTCGTACTGCATAGTGAGAAGGAGGGCTGGGGAATGGGGTTTGTAATAACTCGAATCTTGCTTCCTAGCTTTAATAATATTCTCCATCCTAACAGGACAATTATCCAAGGCTTTCGCCTTTTGCTTTCCTTCGGCAAGTTCTTCCTTATCGGCCTTGCGTCTCGCAGTTGCTTGACGATGATAACTTTCCCCACTTTCTAACTGCCACCATTCACTCACCCACCTAATATTCGGCGAACAAATATAGATGGGTCTATATCAATCTCAACGATAATAGCAACGGATACAATCAATACGGTTAGAGTGATCTGCCCAGCGTCAGTTAAATCTTCAAGATCAGAAAGGATTTGTACCGCTCACACAGCCTAGTAATATCCCCACAGAATTCAATTCCCAACCACCAGCATAGATCCTACCCCTAGAAATAGCATTCTGCTGCCTCCAGAATCGATAGGCCCCAACCAAAGCCACGAGAATAGCCACACAGTGACACGCGACCGAGAGGGGTGTACCGACCTGACGAAACCCAAGACGGTCCGCCAATGCCTCCGCACCCTGCAGACGGAACAGCTGCGCAATCAGAACACCTTGCTGGGCAACGACGAGAGAGGTCCGTATATATGCGAGGAATGTTCTCTCCAGAGCTTAGATGCAGAGTCAGTATTGTGTAGATCGGCAAGTCGTACTCGCAATCGCAGGATACACACCGAAGTAATCCCGGCTACTCTTATGTGGCACCGTCAGAGTAACATTATGCGTCCAAATCTGAGTGAGCTTGCCCCAAATCCCCTTTCGAGCTTGCTGGCGTTGCTGCGACTCGGCACGTGATGCGAGAGCGCGTGATGTGGTGCGACGCGTCACAACGCGATATTCGTCACCGGATGAAGCAGATGGCGTTGAGTAGTACAGCTCATTGTCTTCTTGCGTTTGGAGCTGCTGGAGCTCGACCGCTTCGTGGTGATTCAAGGTGTTGTCGTTATCGCGCGGTCGGGTCTTCCGCAAAGTGGCACCGGATGGTCGTCTAGGACGAGAAGTTTGAGTAGGGACTTCTGTCATATTTCTATGAATGATATTAACCCGGTGATAGCAGCATGGCTACCGCGTGCACTTTTTATCGTTGGCTGAGGGGTGAAGGGTGAAAAGCAGATTCTCCACGGATCGATGTTGCCCCCGCATTTTGATGGTGGTTCCTCTTTAACTCCTTAGCAAGCTCGACAGTATATTAACACAATTGAAGCTATATTATATGGGAAATAATATAGATGCGAGCTGGAGCAAGTTTATGCATAAATTGACCAATAATAGGCCCTTGAGAAATTGCACCATCGCTTAAGACAATGCTAAACATATTCTAGTTTTGTATGCATATCTTTTCAAACCAACATTTTGATTCTACCTTCGCCTTGATATCACGCTTGCTCTTCTCCTTGTTCAATAGTTACCCATTGATACTGCTTATTGATAAACACCTCAGCTGCAGGAGGGGAGACAATGTCGAATAATGCAGCCTTCAGAAAGACTTTTCCAGGGGCCTTCGGGGTCTTGGAATACACTGGGCTGTGATGAGTGTCAGCTATTGTTAACACTAGATTTGAATCATGCAATATACCTGCCGCAGCTGGAGCAGAAATAACGCTATTCCGGGATTAGGTTAGTCTTTCGTTCAAATGCGAGACACAAAACTGTAGAGTTATTGACAAAGGAGCTATGGTCTTACCTTCACAACGTTGCCACTGACAGACTTTTTGTCCTCATACATCTTCAATGTCGCATTTGGATCGTTGACGGTCAATTCATCTTCATTGATAAAGTAGTTGACAGATAATGCTAGAGGATTATAAGCAAAATATACATTGTTGTTTGATCTTAGCGAATGTACTTACCACCACCACCTGCTCGCTTGCAACAATCGCTGCATTTGGAAATTCACTTTAGTATGCAACATATGCAACCATCAAGAAAATAGGTTCCAAACTCATACCAATGGCAAACGGTTGAGCTCGGAGGTTGCCGAGGAAGGGTGATGCGAATACTCTCGCAATTGCAATGACCTTGATAAGACATGATTTATGATTGACTAGTAGGGGCGACCTTGTATATTTGAATATGGAGTATCGTTGTTATATCTGACTTCCTAATATATGTTTGCATGGAAGTGGGGGGACTTTTGCCCTGTGAAAATTAGTGGAGCTCATGGAAATTGTTCCGCCATTGCCGCATACCCGCTAGGTGGCCACTGGCCATTATGGACCTTGTTGAACATTTCGGTACATCAGGGATGGATGGTAGTTTTGGCTGCATAGAGGGTACCCTTGTAGTAATAGTAATGTCTTAATACTAACATGTGATTCAAGAGCCTTCTCACTTAAGTGCTATGTCTCAGTCGGATTGGTTAGTGAAACCGTACAGCCCATAGAAAGCTGCGCAGTTTCGAATATCAAGTCTAGCCCCTAATGATAAGCTATTTGGAAAAGGGAAATGTTCTAGAACTCCCATATCTCGGTTTGTACATTCCTCGCAGGGCGCATACTTTCAAGTATAGTCCGGTCCGATATCGGCCTCGTTATACTACCTTGAACAACTGACCACGCTACGGAGAAAACATATAAGAGAGCCCATCGAACTTCCCAATTACTAGTAAACCATCCAATCTTCACAAGTACAATCCTTGAAACATTTTCACTTGGTTTTCTATCATTCCCCTTATTCCTGACTGATATTCCACGCCAAGAAAGACTACGACTTCCCCACTTCTCCATACTTCCATCTGCCAGCCATGGCGTCCAATACAGAGGGTCCTAAAGACCACTGGTCAGCCGAAGTATGTATTGCTTGCGATAACATATCTGCCATGATTAACAGAGCTTAGGCATATTCCGCCTCTGCATCCTTCGTGCACTCCGCAAAAATCACCGGCAAACTCCTCACCTCCCTGGACCCCAAGCCAACAGACAAGGTCCTTGATGTCGGCTGCGGTGATGGAAAATTCACAGCGAACTTCCTTCCGGCCATAGAATCCGTCGTCGGCATTGACTCATCTGCGTCCATGATCGAGTCGGCGAACGAAGACTACGCAAGCCCCAAAGCCAGCTTCCGCGTTGTGGATTGCCGGTACCTGGAGGAAGAAACCTCTATTGTGAATGGATCATGGGATAAAGTGTATGTCTTTGATTATAATACATGGTGCACGATGCATGTAACACGACTTCTAACACCTAGACAGAATCTCCAACGCAGCCCTCCACTGGATCTTACGCGATGAGTCGACGCGTATGTCGACACTTCGCGCAATCCACGGCTGTCTGAAGCCGGGCGGCACGTATGTGTTTGAGATGGGCGGACATGGTAACGTTGCCGAAGTTAAGACAGCCCTTATATATGCACTGGTGCAACAGGGTATCTCTATCGAAAAAGCAAGAGAGACAAGTCCTTGGTTCTTCCCCTCTGATACCTGGATGAGAAATGCCTTGGAAGAGATTGGGTTCAAGGTCGACAATGTCGAGCTTGAGTACCGCCCAACAAAACTCACCACTGATGCCAAGGGTGGTTTGGAGGGATGGGTTAGATTGATGGGAGCCCAATTCTTAGATGTGCTCCCCGAGGGAAAGCGGGATACTGCAGTGCAGCAGATTTGCGACGTGCTGCAGGATGTTGTTACTCGTGGCGAAGATGGGAGCCAGTGGTTAGGATATGTGAGACTGAGAGGTATTGCGAAGAAGATCTAATGATTCTGATGATTTTCGTGGGAAAGGGTTCAGTTAGCAGATTGCTGCTTCCGTCGCTCAATGAGAACTCCGAGAGGGATGTCCTCTTCATCATAGAACTCTGCTTCCTCATCCACCCCAAAGTCGCGTAGTCGTTCTCCTTCGGCGTTTCGCCAGGCCTCTTCGCCCTCGTCTGAATAACCCTCGGAGTCAGTTTCGGGCTCATCGCTATCACTTTGAGCATTGTCGCGTGTTTTGTAGCGATCATAAAATGGTTTGCGACGTTGTAGACCAGGACTTTTCTGGAATCGCTTCATGTCTTCCTGTTTACGATGATTGAAGGCATCAATCTCGTCCTGAATAGTTGCGTATGTAGGCATGCTCATATTACTTGGTGGCTTTGCCCTAGCCGGAATTGGGATTCGATCTGGATCTGGAGGTGGCCATGGCACACCAGGATCTAACAGAACAATCAGCAACCGAAAAGCTAGTTTACTGACTCATCCACTCACCCTCAAAGTCATTGGTCTCAAATTCCCAGCCAGTTAGACGATCGGGTGTTGCAGCTAGTGGCCAGAACCAGCTTATGAACTAGAAAGACATTAGCTGGGATATTTGGACCGTGAACAAGCATACTCACATTAGCGCTCCCACCCATACTTTGCTTGATGTTGGCCCAAATCCCAATGTCATATGGGTATTCCTGCTTTTTTATCTGAACTCGAATTCCTCCGGGACCCTGAAGATACCCGCCCAGCACACGGGCGCGACGAACAAGAGTAGCATGTCTCTCGATTTCCCAAGTTTCAATGGTGGTCGTGTTAGATCCAATCGACCATAGACTCCTTAGCAGGAGAACAAAGAGACCGAAAGTTGTGAGACTATTTACCACAAGCAGTATAAACAAGTGGATGAGTTGCCCCAATGTGGGGCCGAGATACTATTTTATTCAAGATTAGCGAGCTGAATGGTAAATAAAGTGCTTGAGTTACGTACGCTTGGAAGATGACTGTTCTTCCATACAAATGATGCACGCTGCCAGAGAAGAGTCTCCAAATAGGACATGCCAACAGTCGCATAAAACAAGAAGCGCATGAAATGCGGGAAGGTAAAATGCGAGACGCAGTTCGAGGTCCAGGGACAATGATGATCCATTTTTGGAATGCATCTGGGAGAAGATCAGCAAAATTCTCCACAACGGGAATTCCTCATCGAACCTTTTACAGGTCTTGCAGTGGTGAGCGCGAGGCGGTTTGTAAGCTTCGCATCTACGACACCATCGCTGGCGACTAGCGAGTGCGTCACCTTCTTGCTCTTTGGGGTTCGGTCGTTCCTGGGCTTTGGGAAGTCGACCGGGATCTACAAAACAGGTTCGGTAATAGCATATCCAGATGCACAGGGCGAAGATATTGATCTTCCAAGTTTCCTCCCTTGTGAGTGGCACAGACTCGAAGTGCAGAAAGAAGTACTGTGATGTGTAGGCGAGGAAGGCGATCAATACACTGACTGCGGGGATCGCAAACTTAGTTATTGAAAAGTCCTCGCCCAACATTTCAGCGTCTTCAGCCGTTTGAATGAGTAAGGCTGAGAAGCTGTAGAGGCGTGAAGTTGAACGTGTTGTTTATCGGGATCCGTGGATGGCCGGGCCCCGGGGTGTGGCTATGCTGACTAACGTGTGTCTGGCCTCACGCGTGGAATTGACATGTAGGATGAAATCGACGTCGAAAATGAATTTAATTCCTTATGTTTGTTAAAGGTTATACATAGAAAGATTGTTTTGCACATCTTAAGCTAACACCACCTACTATCTACAACACCAATGGGGGGAAATATGTAAACAACATCTAAAAAGACTACTTACTCCCAAACAACACCCCAAGCCCATCAAAAAGACGTGATAAGGTCGCATATGCGACCTACTATTCTTGTAATAATAAGTGGGCATTCTGGGTATGATATAAAGTGATTGATTTAGAGCAAAGACAAGTACAACAAGTACAACACAGAATGAGGAAGGCACCCGGGCACCTGGGCAGGTAAGCTGAAGAGAACTAAACCTAATTCGGTGAATGTGGGGGCAGATACAGAACCTTGCTAATTTAAGATAAGCACACCACGTGATCCTAGATGCCAAGACAATTTCATCCTCCTTCGACATTTGCCGAGTCAACGTGCATCAATTATAAGTCGCTGAAATTGTTCAGATGTTTTTTTCAGCCTCAATCAGCCAGATGAAACCATTTGTGATTCTTTCGGTCATGAACAACTAATACCAGGCGTGCAGGATGCCGATTGAGGCTCTTCCTCAGAAAACAATCCGGGCGATTGGCTCCACATCTGTCATTTCGGATCCCTACTCTGTTGTCAAGGAACTTATAGACAATGCTCTGGATGCTTCTGCCACGTCACTGCAGATTGAAATTTCCCAAAACACCGTGGATATCATACAGCTCAAGGACAATGGCCACGGCATCTCTCCAGAGGACCAGCAATATGTCTGCAAACGAGCTTTTACCAGCAAGATCCGGACTTTAGATGATCTCAAAAATGTCGGTGGGTCATCATTGGGGTTTCGTGGTGAAGCACTTGCTAGTGCCGCGGAGATGTCTGGCGTTCTCACTGTCACCACTCGAGTTGAGTCCGAAGTTGCCGGACGTTGTTTGAAGTACGGAAGAAACGGAGAGGTTATTGGGTATGCTGACCTCGTCAGCTTTTTGAATCATGTGTCACTGCTGACATTTTATCACAGAACACAACGGACGTCACATCCTGTGGGCACAACTGTTCGTATCACAGACTTTCTCAAACACATCCCTGTCCGCAGACAAACTGCCTTGAAGGGTGCCGCGAGAAATCTCACGAGGATCAAAAAGCTTCTCCAGGCATATGCTATAGCTCAGCCATCCAAGAGGCTGTCACTCAAAGTGCTCAAGGCAAAAAATGAAAACAGCAATTGGACCTATGCGCCAAGCGCAGACGCCTCGATCTCGGATGCAGCCCTCAAGGTAGCCGGCACAGAAACGTCTTCTTCTTGTGCCGTGAAGCGACTTTCGTCCCAGAAAACCGATGGGAATAAACGAGGATCATCAGACCCGGAAGAGTATGAAGCCATCGCCTTTCTTCCAAAGACACAATTCGGTGAGTTCATCTTAATGAACATCCGGTGATGTGATTACGAACCAAGCAAGTTAGATACCCCCAGGATCAACAACGCAGGCCAATACATCAGTGTGGATGGCCGCCCTCTCTCTAGTAGCAGGGGAATTGGGCATGAGATCGTCAAAATTTTCAAACCATATGTCCGCGTTGCCGCATCTAGAAGCGAATCCTCTAAATCGGTTATCGATCCTTTTCTCTGTTTGCAAATTCGCTGTCCCCGAGGAACGTACGATGTAAACATCGAGCCAGCAAAAGATGATCTGCTCTTCGAAGACCGAGATCTAGTCTTGGCCTTGGTGGAGAATTTGTTTAGCGACCACTACGGAGAAATAGATGGGGCAGAGACAAGAAATTCCAACCAAGGCAAACATGATGCTGGCAAATCCTGTGAGGTCTCAGCAGGATTTGAACTTTTGATGTCTAAGAAACCAGCTATGGAGCTTTCCACACAGCCTCGCGACCCTGAGAACCCCTTCAATGATGCTATACCCCACACGCCTCTCTCACAGAAGCCTCTTCGGTCCGAGTACGCATTTTCGCCTGTGGTTCCTTCAAGCAGCAAGGACCCCACAAGTCGCGATGAATTGGCCACCGGCAAAAACAAACGTTCCAGCTTCGTCAATCCCTGGTCTATCTCCGGAATCAATGCCTCATTTCAAACACCACGACGCGGGAGCAATTCCCTCGTTGAAACAAGCCCCGTGGATCTATCTAGCGATAGCCCGCAGGGGCCAATCCGAAGGGAGAGTGAACTGAAAGGCCTCCAGAATTCGCCCAGCTCAGACTTTACAACCCCTCTTACTTCTCGACTCGCATCTAGGTCTCCCGTGAGGCGCCGTCGACAGCATCCGCCAGAATCGAACGAGTCCTCCCCTGAGACTAATCGCATTTCGAGCGCCCGACGCGCCGAGAGAGAACGTGATCGAGATCGGCATGGGAACGGAGCTCTAGACACTTGGTTCCAGAGAACCACGCAAGTCTCGCTGCAGCAAAACCTTGTCGAGGAAGAACCGGACTCACCGCTTTCTTCCCTTGCACAGCAACGATTTGGATTGCCCACGAACACTTCGCCAAGCATTGGGCATGTCGATGGGCAAAATGATGGTTGCTCGGATAGTCCATCGAAGAATAGCATCACCCCGGAGGCTGCTCGTCATGTGCTGTCGCTACCCGAAGACCAAGATGAGGATATCCCAGAGTCAATGGATAACGGTCGAGGATTTCCGGTTCTTGAGAGATGGGCCGCTCAACTTCATGAAGGCGTGAGCCTTGAGGAACCATCCGATCTGGAAAAAGCGCTTGATTTCGAAAGGCGGAAGAAAGAGGCCATTCAGAATAGTCGCCTGCGCTTTAAGCAGAACAATAAACCGTCCAGTTCACAGTCTGCTCCAGTATCGCATTCGCCTCATAGCAGTCGATACCTTGCCGCAAAAGCTGCATTAACCTCGTCGCAAACTTCGATCGGCGAGCCGGTCTCTGCGACAACGCTCTCTCCTCACGATCCGCGAGCATACCTCATCCGTCAGGAAAGAGATCTTTCTATCGATGAACCTTCAACGAACGACGGAAAGGCCCGGAGATTACCCACCAACCGACTTCCCTTCGAACGTATACCCGATGGCTCCGACTTGCATGATCTCAGTTTGACTTGCTCGGTTGACTTGTCGCCCAGCTCGAACTCGTTCAAGCGGGATATTGCCGAGAATCTATACACAGGGAGTGTCAACGAAACTACCGCATTCTCGGCAACTGATCTTGAAACCTGCTTGCCGTTCTGGAATGAACGGTTGATGCTTATCATGAATCAACAATACAAGAATAGGGATGAATCACAGCCTTTGAGTATTCACATTGATCTTGCCTCCATTCTTTCTCAGCATGTGCAAACAGCTGAACACATTTAAGGCTGCCTATACTTACCCATCGAATACCTCGGAAGAGGTATTCAAGCAATACTCCAGAATACTCCCAATATGTTTCGGTTCATATTATCTATGTCTTTAAAGATTACCTCTTATTCTATAGGTTCAACATCAGAGCTTTCACACTTCATCATTCTGGTTGACGTATAAAATCCAATACAAGCTCTGTGTTAACAAAAAGGCGAGTCATGCAAGTTTCTTTTAGAGCGTGGCTATGTGCCTCTATAGAGGCCTTTGCACCAAAGTTGACCATTCGAGGCTGCAAGTCGGCCATCTCGATACCAACCATTCTTCCCGCATTACTTATAGGCATGCTATAAATTTTCGAATCTAATTGTTTATATTTAATTCAAACAACGCCTGGAATATGAAACCAGCTCGCGATGCAGGCCCACTTGAGCGTTACATAATTCTGACATCAATGGCCGGACGGCATGGAAGGTATAAAACCACCCGGTCACGATCCATTGATATCGCAATTATCGTAACCCAACTATTCAAGGATACAGGCGATGCGCCAAAATGTCATTCTTAGTCCCCCACTCAGCCCTAGAGAACCAGGCCTCTAGCTCTCTCCATTCGCCACCGCTCAAAAACAAGCTAACACCCGGCGACGTGGGAATCCTAAAATCAACCCTCCTACCCTCATTCGGCCTATATTCCAGCCTTTCACTCGCAACATACATTGCAGCCAAAGCAACAAACCGAGTCGAACTCAAAGACTGGCTCTGGCCCTCCGCCCAAGTCATCAATGCTTGGTGGACCGCCGTCGGTCAACCGATGTGCACACACGACATCTCATTCGGAACAGCTTGTGAGGCTCTACCATGGACTAAAAGGGTTCTTCTAAGTTGCGTTACAATCTGGGGCACGAGGCTCTTTGCCCGGATTGCATGCCGGTCATTGTCTCGCGGGACAGATGATGCGCGGTACGCCGCAATCAAAAAGGAACCTGGCTTTTGGAGAGGTGCTTTCTTAAAGCTATTTTTACCGGAAGCTGTTGTGTTGAGTGTTATTTCTTTGCCATTCACGGTTCCGTTCACTACGGGTGATGCTACGCTTTCACTAGGCGATGATGTGATCAATGTTGTTCGGGCGCTTGGTGTTGGGCTTTTTGGTGCTGGGTTTGCGATGGAAGTTATGGCGGATACGCAGCTTGCACTACATCGACAGGAACGGACGGACTTGTGTCGGCATGGTGTTTGGAGTTTGGTGCGGCATCCGAAGTAAGTTTGTTTGCGATACATATATCACCCTTCACATTGATGACGTCTGCTGATTGTGGTCTAGTTACCTTGGTGACACTTTGGTCCATTTTTCATTTGCGTTGCTCAATATGGCTGGTCCATTCAACCCAGTTGTGATACTAGGACCTGTGGCGAACTACCTATTCCTTCGCTTCGTGAGTGGTGACAAGGAGACCGAGGCTAGCCAGGAAGAGCGCTATAAGTCTCAGGATCCACATAAGTATGAGCAGCTGCGACAGTGGAAGCGAGAGAAAAACAGCTTCTGGCCTGACTTGAGCGACTGGGTGAACCCATGGGCATTGGCGGTTGCTGGTTGCGGGTTTATTGGCGTTGTGATTGAGGAGGGGTTTAGAGGTGCATATGATATGTAATAATGTACATTCCGTTTATCTATTGTTTTGTAGTCATAGAATGATTGAATTGAGCTGAGCTTGAAAAACATCGTTTTGGACAATGACATCGCTTCGATAAAGCTGTGGTCACATATGACCCCCAACTTCCGATGTCACATAGTACATCAAGGGGTTGTCCAGCCGTGTGATATCAATCCAACTAATACCTACATGTGCAAATTCTAATACCCTTTGCCCCGTGTATAAGAGTTGATTAACGGCTCACCCTGAGCGATGCGCTCCAGGTTTAATGCCAGGATATCAAGAGAGCGCGGGAAATATTCCACTCCAAGAGCGCTGACATGTGGACTGATCTGAACATTGAGCGCATCCCAGAGAGGATCATCCTTAGGAAGCGGTTCAGGATCAGTGACATCAAGTGCGGCACCACCCAGGACCCCAGAATTCAGCGCATCGACCAATGCCTTCTGATCGATAACCTTGCCTCGGGAGATGTTGGTCACGTAAGGCTTGCTCGTATGGTGATGACTCCGGTCAGATAGAATGCCGAATTCCTCTGCGCCGAGGAGATGGGTTGTTTGCGGAGTCAGCGGAAGTGAGACAACCAGATGGTCTAGCCCGGTAGATAAGAAAGAGCGAATAGCTTCCCGGTCTGTTCCGTGGTGCCACGATGCTGGGATTGAGCCGTCTGGATCTCCGGTTCTGGGCACGATGTAGCCGGTGTCATGGCGGGATTCAGGTGTTGGGCGTGGGGTCGCCGTGTATGCGTGGACGGTCATGCCCAATGCCTGCGAGACGCGGGCGACTGTCGATGGTCAACTTGGGTTCTTTATTTCCATGAAATTTGCAGTTTGCAGCTCGGGGGTATTGAGCGACGACGGGTGAAACGTACTTTGGCGCCCGATACTTCCGTATCCTAGAATACCTACCTTCTTGCCCACTTGATCGTGAAGACCAGGCTCGTACACATTCTTATCCCATGAGTGAGATTTCTGGGCCTCATAGCCCTTGACATATTTCCGGGATGACACCAGCCAATTCATCACGGTCCATTCGGCAATCGGAGGACCGTGAATACCCGAGCTTGTAGTGATGGGGATTTTAGTTTCTAGCAAAATTGGATTTTGCAAAAGATGATCCACGCCAGCAGAGTAGGTGTGAATTAATTTAAGGCTACAATAATGATTAATTTCAGGCACAGTAAACCTGACCAGGGTGGGGGCTTACTTCTTCGAGTCCTTGAGATCTGGAAGATCCGTGAAAGTCGCGAGAATAGTGGCCCTTTGATATACTTCTGCGCGGGATTTTAGTTTCCGTGAGCTCAGATGTTGAAGAATCAAAGTAAGTTACCAGATGGCACAGGAACACCTGGCTGAACATCGTAAATAGTGACCTCGGCATCGGGGAATTTGTCTCGGATAACGTCTTTCAGCTCTACTGGCATCAACTGATAGAAAATAACGAGAACATGCTCCGGTACAAATGACGCGTCACCCATGATTGCGATGAAATCCAGTGTTGTTTTCAAGATGCGTGCGGGACTCAAAAGAGGGTTGGGGATTTTAAGTGACAACTGTCGGGTCGCGGGCGATGGTTTTCTTATCAAAGTGCCCCGCCTCGGTGGCTTATAAAGGCAGTTTGACATCTCAAAGGGTCAAACCTCCATGTGAACGGGTCGGATGCTGGTTTCTTATTGGAACTGTTCGCCATTTTGCCGGAGATGGTGGTAGTTTATTGGAGATGGCGTGGTATGGCGACACTTTGCTAAGGTATGGTCTCAGAGCACGTCGAGTTCGTTCTATGTGGCAGTGTTTGTAAGAGGGTTTACAATAAGCTAAAGGAGCTTTTTAGAGCAACAGATGACACCGTCAATAGTAAACAATACTACGATCTGATTATTATTAGCATTGAGTCTGCGTAACATAGCATATGCATGACTTGGTGGCCTGAGGATGAGGGTTGATGCCTAAACGCCTGAGAGGTAGTTCCTGTGTCTTCCTCGATGTACCCTTTCTTGCCAGGGCTACTCCTACATCTGTGTTAACGTTTCTCTTCCAATCACTTCGGTGTATGCACATATACTTGCATATTTACAACCTGGCTGCTCCCAGTAGCCACTGTGTTACCTTACAGCGAGCGAAAAGCGGATTATCTCGAGGAGAGACTGTGTAGATAGAGCATTTACACTATTCGCAATGTTGAAGCAGCAAAAGGTCAGCAGCAGGTATTGAGGATGGGGTATATAGTCACTGCAGTACATAGTACGGGATTTGGGCATTTCACCTAGTTTGTGCCTTAAAATGCCTTATTTGTGCCTTATTTAACATTCAGGCATAATTCAGGCATCAACTAAGCCAAAAAGCACATGGGATCATGCACGTCTGGTAAATAGTAGGGATCAAGGAGCTTGTGTCTAACTAGCCGCGGTAAAATTACCCACTATGAAGCATAAACTAGGGATATTTCCGCTTCCAATATGAATATCCTGCTGAAATATTTTCTTACAACATAAACTGTCGAAATGGAGCCTTCTCCACCTTCGAAATGACGCCACCACCAAGATCACCTAATTTCAAACTCGCAAACACTCCAATTCATTACCAAACCTACCCCTCTGGATATCATATCGCCTCAACAAATTGTCGCGCACACATTTCAAGTTCAACCCGCCCAAGATGTCACTGGAGGTCCACCCCGCGTCTCCCACCGATGCGCCCGAACTCACGCAAGTCTTCTACGCCAGCTTCCGTAGCGACCTCGACACAACCATGTTCCCAAACACGCCGGATGTGACGGAATGGTGGGAAAAATATCTCAGCGACGTGATCACGGCTTCAATTGCAGGCTCGACCAACGATGTATTGCTCAAGGTGACGGAAGACTCGGAGAGTGGCAGGATCGTCGCATTCGGGAAATGGAAGCGGCCTGTGTCAGCTGCAGATCGCGATCAACATCAAAAACAAATCGCGTGGCCTGCTAGTAGTGACAAGGAACTTTGCGATCGGTTTTTCCATGGCATGGAGGCGCGACATGAGAAGTGGTTGGGGGGGAGGCCTCATTATTGTACGTTTTCCTTTTTTTCTTTTCTCGAGTGTTGCTCGCGGTTTTTGAGTTTCGCTTTATGCTTGCTTGTTCTGCAAGTACGAAACGAGCCGCCATAACTAACCGCGAGGCATAGATCTGGATATTCTGGCTGTTCACCCTTCCCAACAAGGCAAGGGCCTGGGCTCAAAGCTTCTCAAATGGGGTCTCACGCGCGCCGACGCTGAAGGTCTGGAGGTTTATCTGTCCGCATCTCCGGCTGGGAGACCCTTGTACCTGAAATATGGGTTCCGGGAGGTTGATACATTCGAGCCATATCCCGACTACGTGCAGGTAGCGATGCTACGCTCCCCGAATGGCCAATAGAAATTATGCTCACCGAATAGAACGTAATAAAAGACAATCTGAATATGTATTTACAACACCGTGCTCGTCTATGCCGGCGCTCTAGCTTGAGTTTCAATCGGGGGCGCGAACCACGCTGCAGACATAAGTATCCAAACCGCACCACATAACCAAATAGACCCCCCCTTTCCAAACCGCGGTGCTTTCAAAAGTGGTGATGATATAACCAAACAAACCACAGATCCCCCAAAAGAACCCCATGACACCCAGACCGAATCCACGCACTGTAGTCGGCGGAACCCATGATATTCGATCAAGTTCTCATCGACTAGCGTTGCAGCAGATAGGCACTGGCGTAATTATTTTCGAGTGGATGTTCAACGGTAGAAAATGTAGCTGTGAACGAGTGAAGCTGTTAAATCCAAGACTCGGAGTCTGAATTGGGAATCTCAAATGGTAACAAGGCAAAGTTGGGGAAGCAAAGACTAGATGGTGCACCTCCAGAGCTATTCCCGTCACTAAATCTTCCATTCAGCAGATATACCTCCTATGATTATATCTTAACCCGAGCGTGTGGTTCGTTTTGCACGGAAGTTGAATGGGTTGCCATGGCATAGTTGTGAGAGTGAAGAAGGCTGACGATGAATCACCTAAAGTTCAAATATTGAAAAGAGATATTATACACATAGCCCCCTCTACAGCTTAAGAAAGTAGTAACAATAAAATCGGGTAATTGGAATTTGAGAGATAGAAAGAACTACTTGCGAACAATTTAAGAATGTTCAACATCAAGATCCTTGCTATCCGCAGATAGGTCATTCCCGAGAGGAACCGCACTCTCTCCATCAAAGATTATCGCAATGTCTTCAAGTTAGTATCCCTTGGTTTCCGGGTACACGAAGAATACCACAATAAACTCGATAGCCACCCACGGAATAAAGATGATATAGAACTTCCATGCGATGTTTTGGAGCCCAATAGGAAACGCGTAGGTAGAGAGTAGGGTGAAGCAAGTGGAGAAAAGATGGAACAAAGCTTGACCCCTTATGCGAAGATGGAAAGACAGGGTCTCTGCAATATAGAGACCGAGGTATTCAAAAGATCGAGATTGAGACCGAAATCCAAAAGGCAGTTGCATTGGCCAAGAAGGTCGATCAGGTCATTCTCTGCGCCGGGTTGAACAGCGACTGGGAAAGCGAGGGATATTATCGGAGTACCATGGACCTACCACCGGGGACCGACAAGCTCATCGCTGCAGTGGTAGCGGCAAATCCCAACACAGCTGTGATTATACAGTCCGGGACTCCCGTAACCATGCCCTGGCTCAATGATGTCTCGTCGTTGGTTCACCCCTGGTACGGCGGTAACGAGACTGGGAATGCCATTGCGGACGTTGTCTTTGGTGCGGTGAACCCGAGTGGCAAGCTGCCGCTTAGCTTTCCGCACCGCAATGAAGATAACCCGGCCTTTTTGAACTTCCGAAGTGAAAGAGGTAGTACCAAATACGGTGAAGGTGTCTATATCGGGTATCGCTTCTATGAGAAATGCAAGAAGGACGTTGCGTTTCCATTTGGCCATGGACTGAGCTACACCACGTTCAAGTTAAGCTCGATTTCTCTCCAAAAGACCGACGAGGAGATTTTAATCACTGTTGATGTCCAGAACACTGGAAGCGTTGATGGGGCGGAAGTTGTCCAGGCCTATGTTTCCCAGCAGAGTCCGAGTATCAATCGACCACCCAAGGAGCTCAAAGGTTTTGAAAAGGTGTTCCTCCGCCCACATCAGACCGAGACGGTGACTGTCAAGATCCTCACGAAATATGCGATCAGTTTCTGGGATGAGCATAGAAACGCGTGGGTTCAAGATGCTGGTGGTTACATCGTTCAAGTTGGAACCTCTAGCGCTGAAAATCCACTATCAGCCGACTTTGAGATCGGACAAACTACGTGGTGGAATGGGTTGTAATTTTCCCACTTCTGCTCACTTTCCATACTGCGTCCGACTTTCCCATTAGAAAGATTTGTCGTTTCTTCAAATATACGTTGTACAATTGTCTCATGATCGTAACTTGTTCCTATAATCCAACAGTGCTCAATAGAACATTCCATCTCCGATATGTCCTTCTCAAATTACAATTCTACAAACACTACTTAAAGGTGGAATTACATCAAATAGAAGGTGTCACTCTGCAGAAATATGAATATATGAAATTATTACCAATTACGTTGTAAGTGGTAACTCAACTTTCGAATGACTTGTTTGGGGGATCCTGGAGAATAAAAAAAAAAGTAGATGTAGTGGAATTTGCCACAGACTTCAAAGGTCCCAAGGTTGTAACCTCGAAACTCAATCCAAGCAACAAGGAACCCTGACCTGACTACGTTTCTAAATATAAATAAAGCTCAAAAGGGAAGAATGTAAAGCTCAGGTCTCACTAATAATAGTTTTATACGTGGTTCGCACAATTGCGCGAAACTCATCAGGATCTTCATGTCCTTTCCCTATCCCATACTCCGTAGTAATATCGCTAATAAACTCCCTAATATAGGCTTATTTTTTTAAACTTTGCTGCCTGAAAGGTAGCGAAAACCAGAAAGTTTAAAATAGGGTATAGTGGATACCCGAAAGGGCGCTAGTGGCGACGCACGGACCCACATACAAACCCTTAATTAAGATCCACTAGTCTCTATCTGCGGAAGGGTACGAGTACGAGTTTAGCTTAACTTGCCTCTACTACTTCAGCTTTCCCAGTTTTCCAGATCTGAAGATCTTTCACCAACCTCGAAAACATGGGTTCCTCTACGAATTCCGGGACCGAGAAAGAACAAGCGGAAGAGTCCGCACCTCCTGCATATTCGTTGGTTGACGATGGTGGACTCGTGGCAGAATCAGGAAACGTTCAAGGTTCGATCGAGCCACGGTGATGGTCATTTGTCGGCCCATTCTAATACTTGTTATAGGGGACGGCCGCATTAATGTGAACCTCGAATCCAAGATTGCGAGAACCCTCGCCAAAATCATCGACCTACAGCAAGAAGACATCCACAATCCACCTCCCGACTATATCAACCTTACCAAGCAAGTGACATCATGCGAGTTCAAGCTCAACATTGTCATTCAAATTGTGGGAAGTCGTGGGGACGTGCAACCTTTCATCGCGCTCGGAAATGCACTACAAAAGCATGGTCACCGGGTTCGAATAGCCACACATGGTGTCTTTGCAGACTTCGTACACGAGTCAGGATTAGAGTTCTACCCCATCGGTGGAGATCCAGCAGAATTGATGGCATTCATGGTCAAGAACCCCGGATTAATTCCACAGATGAAGACACTGCGCGAAGGGGAAGTGCAAAGAAAACAGGCTATGGTAGCCACAATGCTCGAGGGGTGCTGGAGATCATGCATTGATGATGATCCAATCACCAAACAGCCATTTGTTGCAGACGCCATCATTGCTAATCCTCCTAGCTTTGCACACGTTCATTGTGCACAGGCCCTAAGCATCCCAGTCCATCTGATGTTTATGATGCCGTGGAGCAGTACCAAGGCCTTTCCACATCCTCTCGCTAATCTACATTCCTCTTCTATGGATCCTCGCACTGCAAATTGGGTTTCCTACGGGGTTGTTGAGTGGTTAACATGGCAAGGGTAAAGTTACCCATGGAGTAATACGGGAAGCGACTAACATGAGAATTCAGGCTAGGAGATGTGATTAATCGATGGCGGGTCTCAATAGATCTGGAACCTATTCCCGCAACGGAAGGGCCCAGCCTCGCCGAAACATTGAAAGTACCTTACACATATTGTTGGTCTCCAGCCCTTGTGCCAAAACCACAGGATTGGCCAAGTCACATTGGTATGTCATCACTTCGCTTTCCTGTTGCAATGATGAAAGCCTAATGGTTTAGATGTCTGTGGATTTTTCTTTAGGGATCCCCCATCGTATTCCCCATCCTCGGAGCTGAGGGAGTTTCTACAAGCCGGCCCACCCCCTGTCTATATTGGCTTTGGTAGTATTGTGGTTGATGACCCTCAAAAGCTGATAGACACCGTCGTTCTTGCGGTGGTAAGGGCAGGTATACGTGCAATCATCTCAAAGGGTTGGAGTGGGCTAGTTGGAAGTCCAAACGCGAATATCTACTATATTGACGACTGTCCACATGAGTGGCTCTTTCAACATGTCAGCGCAGTAATTCACCATGGAGGCGCTGGAACTACTTCGTGTGGCCTCAGAAATGGCCGACCAACTGCCATCGTGCCTTTTTTCGGCGAGTGAGTTGCACTTCCCAATTGACCCATCTTTGACCTGCGAGGTTCCATCAGTACTGATTCTCCTAGTCAACCCTTTTGGGGTAACATGGTTGCTCGAGCCGGTGCTGGACCTAGACCTATTCCATTTTCATCTCTCAACTTTCAGAACTTGACCGCTGCTATCAATTTCTGCCTCACTCCAGAGGCAACAGAAGCCGCACGTAAGCTGGCCGCCAAGATGAAGACTGAATCGGGTGTAACCGCAGCCGTGGAATCCTTTCACAGAAACCTTCCCCTGGACAAGATGAAGTGCAATTTAATGCCCCTGCAGGTTGCAGTTTGGAAATACAAGAAGGGCAAAGGAAACGTGACCCTGTCAAACGCAGCGGTTCAAATCTTGATTGAACATCAAAAGATAGATGAAAAGCGTCTTCAGTTGTATGTACCCCGACTCGAGCTAGTATATGAACCTACTAACCGATGGCTGCCATGCCCCTCAGTCATCTCGTCAATCCAATCGTTATTGAACATCGCCGCTGGGATCCCGTAACCGGAATATTTGCTGCAGCCACCACAACCGGGTCAACTATGCTGGGCTCGACCGCCGATATGATTTACAACCCATACAAAGAATACAAACGCGGTCGTTCACCAAAAGCATCACCGAGAGCCTTGCAAGCCCCGACGCTCCCTGGCAGCCCACTTTCACGAGAACCCTCGTCAACAAGAATATCCGCTGCCGATGAAGCGAATCTGAATAGTCCTCGGACACCATCCGTTGGGCCCGGGTCCGAAAGTGGACTCGAAAAAAGCAGAAGCGGGCTATCCGTCGCAGGCAGCATGGCAGGCGCGACAATGAAAGGATTTGGCAAATTCACCGGATCATACTTCAAAGGGGTAGTAGTCGATATTCCACATGCTGCCGCCGAAGGATTCCGACAGGTTCCTCGGCTGTATGGGGAAACGCCCAAGGATTACGGCGCGATTCAGGGTTGGAAATCCGGAGCTATCATGGGTGGCAAGAATTTCGTGGATGGCATGAGTGATGGATTTAGCGGTTTCTTTACACAACCCGTCAATGGGGCAAGAGAAGAAGGAGCTTTAGGTGCGGTCAAGGGGTTTGCAAAAGGCACTATTGGACTTGCAACTAAGGTCCCCTCTGGTAAGCAGTTATGTTAATCCATGAAGCTGAGCAGAGTTAACTTAGGCATGTGTTTAGCGGGCATCGGACTGGTGGCTTATCCTTTCCAAGGAATTACTAAAAGTATTGAGGGGGCGTTTCGTTCACAAAGTCGCAAGGCCATCGTGAGTGCACGGCTAAAGAGTGGGTATTATGAAACGACTAGGATGCAGATGACCGATGAAGAGCGGCGTCAGATTCTGCAGGCATTTGATAGATTTTTATTGTCATCGGATGCTTAGATAGACTTGGCTTGGATGTTTACCTTCAAACTTTTCACTTTCATAGTTTCAGGCAGAGTCGAATTCGACAATATGATTCCGATGCTCAAGCTAGCAAAGCTACCATGGAGAATACAGCAAAATGGCTAGCTTCCTAGGCGAAGATATGAATGAAGATTTGTCATTAAAATCTATGTTCATTTCAATCGTCAAACGAAATTTCACTAAATCAACCGAAAAAACCAAACTTTCTGACAATGTCCAGAGAATTATCTCAACGTTCCACTAGTCACGGTATAGCAACACATTATTCCGAATTTAAAGAGCTAAGATCGCCGCCCCTTTCACTTGGAAGTGTAGCTCGAGGAATCAAAAGAAGAGCACCAGGGTGCTCACTGGCCTTCTTGAGGCGTTTCTTCTCCAACCACATCAAAATCCCAGGAACTCCAGCAACAACACATGCAAGACCGACAAATAGACCAGTTGTCCAACTCGGTCGGTCGAAACGATTCCATGCCCACATGCAAACAGCCAAGCAAATCTGAAAGACCGTATTAAGGATATTCCCCCACACCACAACATCCATTTTCCACGACTGGGTAGACATGGCCTGTTCAATCGATGGATAATGTTGCTGAGCTTTTATAGGAAGCAAACTCGGCTCTTGAGCTGTCAAGAACCAGTTCTTATGAATCTCAGCCAGGCGATCGAGCCCTTTCCGTCGACTACCTTCGGACCAGTCCAATCGCCAGAAAGACCATTGGTAAAGATCACGGACACGCCACGGGGCTAATCCAAATCCAGTGACGCAAAATAGGGCATTCAAGATTTGGGAATCGACCTCAATCCAAATGCGACGTGACGAGTCGAGGCTATCGCAACTTGGATGACACATTGCGGGCGCTGCGTTGCACATCAAGAGGAAGAGCATCCCGCCCCATGCGACCACGTTCAGACCGTAAATTGTGATGCAAGCTCCTAATGGTGTGCACGTCCATCGAAAGAAGTCGCGGCATTTCTCTTGCCATGAGGCTTCTGGAATAGTCTCGACCGTGTTATGGGAGACGGTTGTCTGCAATAGATGTTAGTGATAAACTTCCAAGAAATTATAATCGAAGTGACTGGAGGTGCGCACCTGATTATTGGATAATGATGATTTAGCAATACTAGTATTGTCGATTTCCATTGAATTCATGTTTCTTATCAATATTTCGTCCATCGTGTTCCGAAATCGAAATCGAAACCGGAAGAATCAATGAATTGATTCAACAGGTGGGTGATCAACTAAATATAATAAGACTATGAAGATAATCTACTAGAATTCTCCACAGATTTGCCACGCAAAAAGAAAAATCTATATACATTCAGGTCGATACTAAGAAGGCCCTGATTCAATAATGTGAGCCAAAATAGACACAATACTATATGGGGCGGGGCCGTTTAGTATATTTTAGTAGCCAATAGTATAATCCGTTCGTATTCGTATACATTTTAAGATAAAGAATGCTTGACTATTTTTACAACAGTACTAGTTTATATGCTAAGAGCAAATGAAGTGCAAATGAAAGGTAGGACGTAATAGAAACCTCAGCCACCAATCCACCAGGGACAATATTAGGGAACCCCAGCAAGGCAGCCAAGCGACTTAAACAGCGGAGGTGCGCCCGACTCCGTGATATTAGGGAAGATGCATATCTGTGCCATGAAGCGAGAAAACGACAGAAAAGAATGTCTCAACTAAATATAACGACTCGGTTAAAGCCTGTCATTATATTTTATCTCCATTATGCTGTATATCTTCATCTCTCTTGCCACCTGGGTACCTAAAATTCCCGCTTATAAATACAGGTATTCCAAAAGTGCGGGGTTAAGATATAAGAAATGTAGTCACCTTTAATATTACTATCTAAAACGTCGAACAGGTTCATTTCTAAACTTTCATCCCTTGAATATACGCAAAATGACCAAATTATTCATGTGAGGCTCGGGTTTTGATTTAGAAAACATTGCTCTAACAAACCCTCAGCACCGGTGTCACGGGCTACGTCGGTGGCGACTGCCTAGCCACGCTTGTTGCCAACCACCCAGAGTTCTCATATTGCGCTATTGTTCGCACCACCGAAAAGGCAGAACAGGTGACAGCCCAATACCCAACTGTCCGCATCGTAATCGGAGACCTGGACGACTCAGCCTTGCTGGAGCGAGAAAGTGCCACCGCAGACATCGTGCTGCGTAAGTATCCAACTCAACGCTAGACGAGTATAATACTATATGGGCACTGCTTACCCCTGCAAAAAAGACACTGCAGATTCGTCAGACCACGTGGGGGCCGCAAAAGCCATAATTGCCGGTCTGGTAGCCGGCCATACCAAGGAAACTCCAGGCTACTTGCTACACACCGGGGGAACCGGCATCCTGACATGGGAGGACAGCGACAAGAACGAATACGGAAATAAAAGCGAGCATGTGTACAATGACTGGGATGGAGTGGATGAATTACTCAATCTGCCAGACCACGCATTTCACCGGAATGTTGACCAGCTCGTCCTCGAAGCTGGAACCCAGCATGCCGATGTGCTCAAGACGGCGCTCGTTTGTCCGCCTACTATTTACGGTACGCATTTACCAATATGTACATAAGATAAGAAAACTACTAAATCTTCAGCAGGCAAAGGACGTGGTCCAATTAACCAACATTCGCGCCAGGTATACGTCTTAGCGAACATGACACTATGTCGCCAGAAGGGACCGATAATCGGCGCCGGCCAGTCAATTTCAAATCACGTCCACGTCCACGACCTGACTGACGTCTATGCTCTGCTCATCGACGCGGCTATTGCAGGCCGAACTGATGACGGGCTCTGGGGCCCTAGGGCTTACTACTTCGCCGAGAACGGCGAACACTGCTGGGGTGAGCTAGCTCAAGCTACAGCAGAGGCAGCCGCGAAACTGGGGTACCTTCCCGAGGCGAAAACCGAGCTACTTGACCCAGAGAGTGCCAAGAAACATGCAGGATATGAATCTCTCAGTTGGGGGATGAACTCTCGTGGTCGCTCACAGCGGGCACGCGAGATCCTGGCATGGAATCCTTCACGGCCCAGTCTATTGGATGAACTACCGGAGATTGTTCGCGTCGAGTGGCAGCGACTGCAAAATGCTTCTTAAGATATGAGATGACAGATGAGTGGGTTTTTGAAATGCATCGTTGTGGTTTCAAGAGAATGCATTGATTAGTATTGGTGGGTTTGACTGGTGGGTTTGACTTGAGAAAATGCGGGGTGACCCCGAGAGCTTTTGCCGGGTCTTATACTCCCGATCATTTGAGAATGGGAATTCGATGCGAGGTCCAGGTATTTAAATGTTGACTAGGGATATTTCAAGCTAGCCTGAATGCCACATCTTCAGAAAGGGATATGTTTCAACACTCGCGACAACCAGGCATTATGGCCTATTCGCGCGGTACGAGGGTAAAGGTGGGTTATTTTGGGACTCGCCGGTCCGATTCCTCGAAACTTATCATATTCAAAGTTCAGACTCATGATATCAGGCTCATGATATCACAAGGCGTAGCAACGTATTTCAGTCTCAAAGCGTCAGCCGATGTACAGATAGATAGGCGCAATTAAGATCCCACGAAATCAGCCTAGGCCATCAAGATCCCGACTAGAGAGCTGCATAATAATAAATAGTCAAGAAATTCATGAAATCCATGCAACTACCCGGCCCCGACTAGTGAGACGGCGAGGAATTGTGCCGACTATTGGCAACCCAACTGGCTGCTGCAGTCGTATTCGAACCGGAACTAGGGCTATATCGAAGACCCTTGAGATTAATCTCACCTTGTAGAACATAAGATTCCAGGTCATATCCAGTGGAGTCGAGTTTTTTGAATCATGAAGGAGCAATATTTCGTCCTATTCTAAACTTTACATGGCACTTGTCAACTCCGCGTGGAGAGCGTGGAAGGATATGTGTTATACTTGATGTTATTTATCTATCTACAATGCGGATGCCCATTTCAATTTCCGCTTTTATTCTCTAATAGAGGCTCTACAACCAGTGAGCTCAATTATCAACTTTCCACTCATATTCTCACTGCTAGATCGTCATCGCCGTCGTTGATCTTCGCCATGGCGGACTCAGATTTCCCATTTTATAGACCCGGAAGGACCGAATATGACGATAACATGAGCAGAGCATCTACAGTGGTAAAACGGAGAAGAAAGGTCGACGAGGAGAAATTTGCTCTGGGTCGAAGGGGAATCCTAGTCTTCTTTACTTTGTCTGTTCTCACCTTGATGGCCGCTTTGGATGGCACCTCGCTATCCGTTGCTTTACCTGTGAGTGCTTGAGCAAGGGTACTTGAGGTCTCAATACTTATCCGGCCCAGGAAATTGCAAAAGAACTCAATGGAACGGCCATCGAAGCATTCTGGAGTGGAACTTCGTTCCTGCTATGCTCAACAGGTAAGTGGTGTTATGTTTTTGCAACGGTAACGATCAACCCATTTAACACTGGTATAGTATTCCAACCAAGCTTCGCCTCGTTGTCGAATATTTTCGGCCGCCGACCTATGATCATGATCTCGCTCATGTTCTTCTGTGTCGGCGCTATAATTGCAGCAATCGCCAATAATTTTACTTACATGCTGATCGGCCGATCAATCCAAGGTGTTGGTGGAGGTGGCATTATATCCCTAAGTGAGGTTATCATAACAGATCTTGTCCCTCTACGATGGCGTGGTCAATACTTCGGTATCCTTAGTGCAATGTGGAGTGTTGGATCCGTGACGGGGCCTATTCTCGGCGGTGGATTCTCTGAAAATGTGTCTTGGGTAAGTTGGTCCAAGGTGAACCCGCAATTACCCATGCTAACTATGAGAAGAGATGGATCTTCCATATCAACTTCCCCTTTATCGGAGTTGGCGGAATTCTCGTGATCCTATTTTTGAACCTCAAGCTTGCCCCCAGTTCATTAGGCGAGAAGCTCCGTCAGATCGATTATTTCGGCACCGTCCTATTCGTTGGAAGCATGTCGTCCTTCTTGATTCCCCTCAGCTGGGGTGGCATTTCATACGACTGGGACTCGTGGCACACTCTGGTACCTCTTTGCATAGGAGGAGTCGGGCTGATCATTTTTGGATTCTACGAGACTTACTTCGCCACCGCTCCGATTGTTCCGCCAGTGATATTCCAGAACCGCACAGCAGTAGCTTCGTTCATTGGGAGCGTTTTGCAGGGCTTGATCCTATGGTGTGCCCTCTATTACCTCCCTTTGTATTATGAGGCAGTGAAGGAGTATAGCCCTATTATCTCGGGCGTTGCTTTATTCCCCGAGACATTCACAGTGGCTCCGAGTGGAATGGTGGCTGGTGTCCTAATCACGGTAACTGGCAGTTATCGATGGGCTATCTGGCTTGGATGGGCTTTTTCAACTGTCGGACTGGGTTTGATGTGTCTCATCAAGGTGGATACCAGCATGGTCGGTTGGATCTTCCTCAACATTGTGCCCGGCCTTGGATTGGGTATTCTCTTCCCATCTCTTGGCTACGCAGTGCAGGCTTCGGCGGACCCAGAGAATCTCGCTATTGCAGTTGCCATGTTTAGTTTCTTCCGTGCTCTTGGTCAAGCGATCGGCGTTGCTGTCGGTGGCGTTGTCTTCCAGAACCGCATGTTCACCAATATCTCTCGGTATACTGCTTTGGCCCCTATGGCCGAAGCGTACAGCAAGGATGCCGCGGGCTTGGTTCAGGTCATCAAGGCGATGGCGGATGGCACTGACAAGGCAAATCTGAAGGAAGCGTATACGGACAGTTTACGCACAGTGTGGATAGTTTGCTGTGGGGTGTCTGCTGTGGCAATGTTGATCAGCCTCTTGACTGAACATTATGATCTGGACCGTGCATTGGAGACGAACCAAGGTCTTCTTGATGATGATGAGTCTATTAACAGTTTGAAGGACTTGGAGATGCGGACAGACCGGAGAGTTGTCACGGAGCCTCGACCTTGGGCGTGGTAGTGGATGTTCCTCCCCGACAGGATTCATGGAGAAAGGTCTATAATGTACAGAATAATGACATTCACTGATGTTGATAATTGCGGTCTCCATTTAGGTTCTCTTAATCACAGTCCATCTTCAATCAAAGTCTTAGAGGGGTGTAGGTGAGAGTGTAGCTATATGGTTTTATGAGAGTTCGTGAAACCAACGATGCAACTGTGCACTGTTGTTTGGCCGCTAGTCCTGGAAATCCTTTTAGGGATGATTAGAGGAATTACCACCCCGCACCATTGCAGCAGTTTTATTGGACCGTAGGGATGAATGGAACATCAGAGGACTTTCGATCGACTGGCAGTGAAGGAGCAGTACAATACGCATGATGCCGAGTATAGGAAGGGAGTTAATACGGGGTGGCAAGGTCGAGGGCCACCACATAGAGCAGTGACACAAGAGAGTGCGTAGCATGTACATTGCTGTAAGCAGCCGAAAGAAACGAAAACGGTGTTGAGCAAAGATTATTGACAGCTTGGGATGTTGACTTGAAACATTCGTGATCTCGTATCACGACAATAAACATGAAGTATAACACCAGAAACAAAAAAAAAAGAGGTCGTGGCGTCGTAAAGTGGACATGATAAATAGCAGGAGAAAAGACACATTCAATCAACGACCAAGTGCACGTAGCCGGTCTTTGAGTAGATCCATTTCTTTGTCATATTCCATCCCAGCTGGAACGTGCTTCGGCTCCCGGTCACTATCTTTAAGAATCATAGACCGATAGTGACCATCGCCATCCGGTGCTCCGACAGTCACCCAGACAAACTTCGTTCCGGGGCTATTGGGCTGCGAGCGCTCCTGCGTTCCCTGCCAAAACGCTTCGTCGGGCAGGGATTCATCAGCAGAAGCAGAGTCGATCGGCGGTGGACGACCTCCAAGTCGCCCGAACTTAATCCAAACTCTGAGGGTATCTTTGATGAAGGCGATTTTCTGGATGAAGGAGTTTGCATCGAGGATATCCCGGATACGGTCTTCAGTCGAATTGATAGAATCTCCGTTCGCGATGCTGAGGAACGTGGCAGCCTCGTCGGAGGCCACGGCGCGAGTGTCAAATCCTGCTGGGTGCATCTTGCCCTTTGCGGCGAAGAATCGAGCGGCGGAGGACGAGAGATGGTAGAAGTCGATCCAGGGGGATGAGCTACGGGTGCGGCCGGGCGAGATCACTAGCTTTGTGTGGTCAGGGAAGTTGAATTGGAAGGCTCCGTCTCCGAAACCCCAGATACCAACATTACCCAGGCGCTGGTAGAACTTGACAAACTGGGCGCTGTTGTGTTCGGGCAGGTCTTCGTCCATGATGCCTTCGTCACCATGTCGACCAAGCGCTCCGATCATGTATTTACCGAACTGATCCACGAGTTTCATGCGCTTGATTTTCTCTGCATCGGCTCGTTCAACCTCGCTTCCTGTGTTGGAGCGAAGTCTCATCGCCTTAGAGGTTTTAACATCGAAGAGTGAGGCCGGGATTAATGCTCGTCGGATGCCGCGGCATCCTAGCAATTCATCGTCACGGTTCTCATAAAACTCAACCAAGTTTCCAGTGCGTGGCACTAATTGATCAGCCTCGGAGTAGTAAATCGGTTGTTGTTTGCCATCCGCGACGCTACGCGCTTTTCGGCGGATGTGTCTCTCGCCATCTCGAACCACGACACTTGTCGCCGGTTGCCCATTTTCTCCCTTGAAAACACATCCGACGCTGCCATCATCCAGAACATACCCAATACCATAACGGTTGGTGTAGTCGACCCATTTGATGACGTAGGCGTGAGGCTGTTTTCGCGCTCCCCCTCTGCGCCTACTTGGTGCATGGTTGACCAGGTTGGTCAGCATGAGACGCAAGTCAGTGTTAACTTCGGTCAATGAGGTTCTAGGTAGAAGCTTGGAGGTATCCTCTGTGTGGAATAGAGGACTGAGCCCCAAGCTAGAGCGTGCCCTGCTACCAGCCGTCTTGCTGTTAGAGCGAGTGATACCATTGGAGTCTGACCGACCAAGTCCATTGGATTCAACGGCAGACTTCGACTGTGTCAGTGAAGACCGAGCGGACTCTTCGATGGGGCTATCTCTCCGTCTCTCGCCTCGTCCGACACTAGCGTTAAGATCTGCTCTGGATGTAGACCGTAGGGATGTCTGACGGGTGATCACGTTTCGCTCCTCCGGCCTGGCGGATGGTTGCCGTTCTCTGGTTGACATGGAAGGCTGCATCAACTCCTGGTCAGCGGCTGCCAATCTGCGAGACTGAGAGCGTGTTTTGCCTACAGTCAAGCCTGATGGCATGCTTGTGGATTTGGCTAATTGTGGGGCAATATCCTTGTCCTTGCTACGCAGTGTCGTTGCTTGAGTTGCAGATACCATCCTTCTTGTCCTGATAGGACGCTCGGCAAGGCCTCCACTTGGTACCTCCCCAGCTAAAAGAGGTTTCGGCTCGGCTTGTGGGATATCACGATATGGCCTAGACGACAGAACGGCAGGATCGCTGATTCCAGGTGCCCTGCGGGGAGAGACGGGGGGGACTCGAGCTTGCTGCCGTAGTGTTGCGGCATGACTTTGTCCTTCCATCCGGCGCTGTTGAGCAGCGGCAAGAGCGGCATTGGTACGGGATGCTGCCATAGGGTTGGGACGGACGGGAACACTCCGCTGGGACATAGTGCTGCTGTTAAGCATTGACTCCTCGCTGCGGATTACCTTTCGGGAACTCTCCAGGAGACACCAGTCTCCTTCAAGGTCATGGGGCCATCGGTAAACATAATCTGGCGACAAGGGTATTATGGGTCGTAGACCCCTAGAATCCTCTACATCGCACTCAGAAAAAGCCGACTTCGAGCAGTTTCTCCCAACAGATTTCCGGGCCGTCCCGTCAGGCTTTCGTCCTACCCCGCAGAGTGAGTAGAAGGCGGCTTTGCAGGAATGATATCGCTGGGCGGGGTCATCCACCTGGTACACATAGGCGCGGAGCTTCTCATCCGAGTCCAAGCCATATCCACTTACCACAGAATCACCTCGAGGCGAGGCGTCCTTAAGCCATAGTGGCTTGTTGGATCGGCATGAGGGGTCCAGTTGACGAGGGATGCAGCCATCGTACATGTTGAAGAATGGGTGCTCAACAATGTCGTCTGGGTCTGGTCGCTCCTCATCCACTAGGTTCAAGCAACGACTGACTAGATCTTTTGCTTCCTCGGGAATGTAATTGCTGGAGTCTGATTCTTTGGGCCAGACATAATTCAAGTTCTGGACTTTCTTGTAAACCTCATCTTGCGTTTTCGACTGAAATGGCAAGTGTCCAGCGAGCATGGCAAAGCTAAAGGGACGAAATTAGCTCAAAGACTTCGCAGCAATATCGAGGCGTGCTTACCATATTACACCCACGGACCAAATGTCGACTTTCTGTGTATGGCCACCTTTGCTCTTGTCCAAAACTTCGGGGGCGATATAGTTGGGTGTACCGCATAGCGTATTCCGTCGCTTGGCATCCTTTTCGGACAGAATCATAGCCGCCAGTCCAAAATCTCCAACTTTGATGTTCATGTTGTGATCGAGGAACAAGTTTCCCATCTTCAGGTCGCGATGAGCGACGAAACGTTTGTGTAGATATTTCACCGCCGCACAAAGCTGAATCATATACCGTCGCACTTCTGGCAAGCTGAAACATCGTCGTTTCCGAAACATATCCATCACAGACCCATTTGGACATAACTCCAGGACCACGTAGGTGCTAGACTCGAATGCGAATGCGCGGTAGAACTGGACGATAAAAGGATGGCGCATTTTAGAGTGGATCTGAAGTTCGGTTCGAAACTGCGACAAAAATTTAGGTACTGTCAAATGGTCGGTCTATATCCGGAGACTCGGCATACCTTCTCTTCCATCTTTTTTTGGGGCATCGCTGACTTGACGACCTTCATGGCGTACACACGGCCGTTGCGAGCCAATGAACCCTCGTAACAAACTGCAAAACCACCTTTCCCCAAGAATGCGCCTATTGAGTATCGCTCCCCGCCATCTTCCGGCTCTGAGACTATTGATGGTGGAGTATCGGCGTAGCTTTTGGACGTTGCAAGCTTTTGCTTGTTATTCGGGAGGACGGCATTTTTCTCGAACGCTTTACGATCCATGGCCAGCTTCGGTTTGATCATCTGGTTCGTTGTGCGCGGGGAGAGGGCCTCCATTATTGGCCGGTCGTCTTTTTATGGCAGGCGATTTATCTGTAGTTGGAGGCGTGCAACGGAGGGGGTATCGAGCGTGAAGATCATTAAAAACATCGACCATGCGAGGGTTGAAGGGTATCAAGTTCCGGCAATATTTGTATCCCTGTAACAATCAAGTCAGAATTCGCTCCACTGTCGGGAAGCCGAAGCGCCTCTCAGTTGAGAACGGAACATAGGAAATGAAATGAGAGATGGAACTTACCGAAATGCAAAGCGCTAATGAAGCAAAAATGTACAAAGCTTGGAAAGCAAATAACGGCGCCTCAATCGAGGGTTGGGAGAGGATGAAAAGTAGAAAGAGTCGGACCATAACAGTTTGCTCAAAACGGTAATCGATAAACACTGGCCGTTGGCCCGCGGGTCACGTGAGGGCCCTCGACCATTATCTGGGGGATACGTTTGTTTTCGTTTGTTTTTGAGTTTTATTTTCAAATTGAATACCTACATATCTATGTAGCTTTATCTGAAGTTATCAAGACAGACTGTTTAGGATCAACCGTTCGGTTTAATCTCGGTACGTTGTTAGGGCTTTATATCTGGTTGCATATCGTTGCCGCGATATATTCGAGTTTGTTTACTTGACGCCAAACCTTAAAAACTTATTTGGATAGTTCACAATCAAACATAGTACCTTAAAAGTAACACGAGAGCATAAATATTTAGTAATTACTACATATCCGTAATGCTTTTATGATTACCTCCACTTGAGAGATCTATGTAAGCACTCTTATTCAATGAGTTGCGTGCCTAGTTGGGAATGCTATTGAGAGTGGATCCTACAGTATACAGTAGCCCCTAAGACACCCGCTTCATGCCGTCTGCCTTATACTTCGAGCATTACTACCGCATCTTGACACTATATACCTCTAACTTAACCCCTACAACAACTAGCACAGCATGAAATATCATATCCTAGTTTGACTAGAACCCCTTTCATCGGGCTAATGTGGTTGTATGGAGGAAATTATTCTGTTTATGCCCCAAAGGATCGACGTAGGGAAGACAGCCATGAAATGGTACACTAAGTATTAGTCTACTTTTTATATTGTACATTTAGAAATTAAGGAAAGATGCAAATATCAAAGAAGGATTATTAGTTGATATACAGATCCTACTTTACGGGCTACCTCCCTTAGTCTGAAGAGTCGCGATAATATCAACATAAAAGTATTAGATAGTGATGAGAGAAGACCATCCCTTTAGCCTTCAGGTAGTTCGCAGCACAATACATTCCCCCTTGGCATTTGAAATGGCCTCGGACGCCGTATAACCACTTCTTCCACGTCAGCACTCCGTGCAATGAACGAGCAGGTCTCATGCCACTTGTCATGGTGGGTGGGTGCGTGTGCGCGGAAGTAGGCGAGATTACCAGTAGCACACCGCTGACAGGTAGTCCTAGGGTCCGGCTTACAGAACGGACGCTTATATGTAAGGGCCTTCGACTGATTCATGTATAAAGACGGTATTCTTCCTTCAGATCCTCATATAATAACACCTAGGTATCCCAACCTAGAACCATGGCGATAAGTGGTAGATAGAAATGATAAAACTTGATAAGGAGGCACAAAGCAAGACAGAAACTGAAATGCATTTCTGGCGGAGTATACCTAACTAGCAAACAAGGCCTGACACTTCGTGGAACTGCGGGAGCAAACAGAACGCCATGGATGCTATCATTATGTTAATTAAATGTATTAGACTAGCTGCAGATCTATCATATCTCATTATCTTGCCTCTAGCCACAAACAAAACCTCTTGAACAAAACAGGCAGTCTCCTAACTATGGGTAGGAGCATGTCAGCCCCAAAGAATATTCATCTTTGCCCATATGCTGTCTTTCTTGATCGGCACATTCTCTGGGTCATTGTTGGCTTCTTCTATCGCTTGTTGAACCGGCACCAGATTCAAAGAAATAATCTCTGTCCGTTGGATCAACTTATAACCCGCGTAGGCAAATAGGACGAGTGGAATATCCCTAATGTCAAGGTTAGCTGATTAAATTTAATGCCGCAAAGAACAAGACTCACAGATACGATGAGACAAACGAGGTAGGGTCCCAATTTCCTGCGGTGAAAACTACAAATCCTCCAGTAAGGAGAATGATGACACAAGAGACCAACGCGAACCAGCTTGTGTATCCTTGATAATGTCAGTATTGAAATCCCCTCAAGACTTTATATGTTAAATCAGGCTTGTGACACATACTGGTGATGCGATTATGCCACGGCAACTCTGTTGGTGATATGCCCTGCCTATCCAGCGCTTGTAACAAGCGAATATGGTTGAAAGCGATAGTGATCCACGAGACCAAGGTGCCAGCTGCAGTCAAATCAACGAACCACCAGAAAACTTTCATGGCGTTGTTGGATACACACATGTAAGCCAGGAAGGAGAAGGCAACCTGCAGCAACACACACATGTATGGCACTCCCCACTTTGTGGTACGCAGGAATATCTTTGGAGCATGGCCTTTGACCGCAAGACCATATAACGTTCTTGTTCCTGTGAGAATACTCTGGTTCGATGCCGACCACGCGGAGGTCAAGCATACGGCGTTTACAACAGAAGGAATAGCCTTGATGCCTGCATCGCCGGCGGCAATGACGAACGGACTCGTAGCCGCAGTACCAGAGTCTAAGCCAAGACGTTCATCTGCGCTAGAGACCAGCATGCCCAGGACTAGCACAGTGACGACGTAAAAGATAGACACTCGTGCAAATACCCTTTTACAGGCCTTAGGGATATTCTGTCGTGGGTTTTTTGTTTCACCAGCGGTCGTGGCCAAAGATTCTACACCTGCGAACGAGTAGACTGCATTGGTCATAACAGCCCAGAATCCGAGGAATCGCCCCAAAGACCCAGTAGCAATATACTCAACGAACGGGCCAGGGTCTTTCCAGTAGTGGAAGCCTCGTCGGGGCACACCCGGCACACCACCGAGATCAATGACAAGGCCGAGAATGACCACAAAAACCACAAGCAGGATCTTAAGAATGGCGAAGATGAATTCGATCTCGCCATAGACGCTGATCAACGAGACGGCGACAACTACAGACACCACTATGAGGATAGTCACCCAGACGGCGGCATTGATATCCGTCCAGTACTGGATAAGGACCACACTGGCGGAGATTTCACTCGGAACGCTGATAAAGCATCCATAAACGACATTCCAGCCGACTGCAAATGCCAGCGCGGGATCAACCAAGACCTCTGCGTGTCGCACAAAGGAACCAGTGACTGGTAGCAGGGCTGAGACTTCTCCTAATGCAAATTGAATGCAGCAGACTATCAGGCCGACAAACAGGTAGCCTAACAGGGCACCCAGAGGACCACCGGTGGCGATCGAGCCACCCAAACCGAGAAAGAGACCCGTACCCTATATTAGGTCAGTTATAAAGTTGCTGTCTTCATAATGGTTTGCATACAATTGCGCCTGCAATGGCAATCATCTGAATATGGCGTTGCCCCAGACCCCGGATCAAACTTTGGCGTTCATACTGGGTAACGATCTCCCCATCGTCGACAATGGCAGCGCTCGATGGAACCGACTGGGGTGTGAAGTGTTGGTCTTCTACATCGTGAACATCTTGGACGATGTACCGACTCCCTGTCTTGGTAGAACTCTCTTGGTCCTCGAATACCCCTGCCATGGCGTCGTTGCAGGAAACAAAGTCTTCCAAACAGAAAATATTTCCACGCTAGAGAGGGGCAAGTGCAACATAGGGTCAATCACACCATTTGACTGGTCGATGAGGGAAGGCTAAGTTTTTGCTTATCCGCCTATGATCTTTTGCGTAACGGGAATTATATTAAGGAGAGACATCCAGCCGAAGACTTGAAGTTGGCGGGTCTCGAGGGTAATGGGTTAAATTGAGATAACATGCATGAGGTGATTGGCTTATTATTGATTGCAGAATGTCGCAATTTCAACGGAAAAGCAATATGTATCGGAAAGGGAATGAGATGCAATGGAATAATGGTGCAATATTTACTCCGTACTCCGTACAACATACACACACTCGTGAAGTCTCCGAACTGTTATAAATTCCACACGTAGGTTTCACCATTTACTGGAACAAGAACAGAACAAGGCTACATACCTAGCCCTATGTAAATCATATGCCCGGACGTACTCCGTCTTTGGACATAAACTATCCCACTAGCACTCCATACAATATATGGAATAAAGTGCCATTTTCATGCTGAACCTTTCTCCAACGAAATATGTGTGGAATATAGTTGATCTCCAGTGTACCCCATGGTTTCTGTGCGTTCAACGCTTTTATTCATCTCTCACCTTGAAGTATGGGAGGGGAAACAGTAGTCCGAAATTTTATGATGTGTATAAATCCCATAGTTCAACGTGTTATTACGTCAAATTCCACGAATCTTCAGCAACTGGGATTGTTATTGCCAAGCGAACGTTGGAAATAAGCCTCCTATGGTCGCTGGTTCACGGGTGCCCAGGGGGAAGATGGTGCTGAGTAATCAACACGCGCCGGGGAGGTCGGTACCGCGGAGGTAAGAAAGTGACTCAAGCTTCATATGCTCACTCTCTCCATTCTCCAGCCATGTCATTAACATTGAAGCTCTCGTCCTTGGCAATCCGGACTTTGTCAAAGCCCATCGCTGTAAGCTTACATCTCGAGCACAAACCTGCCAAACCTATAGGCTGACCCACACAGTCTCAAATCAAAGCCCAGGCCCGCGAACATGAACGCTTTCGCAAGATCTGTGTCTCTATGGCCCAAGCTCTTCACCGATTCGATATGCGTCTCCGACTAGGCTCTATCCGCGATACCGCGGCATCACAACGTCAAGCCGCCGCCGCCGCCGAAGCTCGAAAACACAAGCCTACAATCCCCACCGTTCGAAACGCGGCCGACACGAAAGCCGCAGAGGACGCAGAGGCCAAGGCCAAGGCTGCAGCAGAAGAGGCAGCCAAGCCAATTCACTATCGTATCCGTCCCCTTTCCGAGTCTAAAGCTATTGAGTCCGGTGCCAACTTCATCTCCGAATCCTTCCTCTTCCTTGTTGCTGGAGGCCTGATCCTTTTTGAGTCTTGGCGGTCACGGAATAAGGAAAGCACACGGCGGGAAGGTGTGGAGGGAAGATTGGTAGATTTGGAACAATCCGAACAGGCGGCTCGTGAAGCTCTGGTGGCACTCGAAAAGGAGCTACTCCAGCTAAGAGCAAAGCACGGTGACTTGCCCAAATTGTCTACGAAGAGGATTCTATCTCCTGAGATCTATGAACAACCTGCAGAGACGGATACGCCGGAAGTCCCACAGGGGTGGCTCTCACGCATTTCCTCGTACATTTCTTTTGGTCAAAGTGCTGAGACGACGACCGAGCCTGTGCCTAATACCCAGCCCACAACAGGAAATGCTGCACCGACAACCGAAACTTCAGACCAGTCTGCTGTATCGGCTAGTCAGACGCCATCATCCGCATCGAAAAGCTCGTGATTGCTGATTTTGATTGATATTCGTATCATACCTAGCGATATCCTATTATATAAGGTTAGGCGTGCATTTGCTTTTACATTCGATCAAGATACCCCATTGCACAGACCACTAGAGAGACCACAAGGAGCTGTTTTACTTTCGAGGGTAGGAGTTGCAAGGCGGAGTTACTTGTTGATATTCTCCCCGCTCCTTCCCTGAAATGTACATACACACATCACGTCCATAGAAGCAACAACTCTTCTCTTTGATTCTTCTCT
>LACB01000490.1:0-20777 GCA_030142185.1 Penicillium thymicola
CCCGCTAAGAGCTTGCCTTTTCTCGTCTCTCTGACTTTCGATATTTTGTTTTTGTATACTAGTGATATCCCTCATCGGTTTTTCCAGCGACAATGCCTACCAAAATCCCAGGACCGCCCGGAGTTCCCCTCCTGGGTAATGTTTTCGACGTTAACCCCAATGAGACGTGGAATTCGCTCAACAAGTTGGCCAAGCAATTTGGTATGACAGCAACCCGTCCACGGACCTGGGCAACACCCAGCCCTAATGAGTAATCACTGATTTTTTTTAAGGCTCCATTTTCAAGATTAATGCTCTCGGTCATGAGATCGTCTTCATCGGCAGTGTCGCTCTGTTGGAAGAGATTTGCGACCAGACCCGATTCCGCAAGTGTGTTACGGGACCAGTAGTCGAAATCCGATATGCCGTGCACGACAGTCTGTTCACAGCATACGATTATGAGAAGAGCTGGGGTATCGCCCACCGGATCATGATGCCTCATCTCACACAATCTGCGACCGATAACCTCTTCGGCGACATGGCAGAGGTCATCCCAGACCTGACCAAAAAGTGGAGCGCAGGAACCAAGACACGTACCCTGCTCACCAAAGACCTGGACCGTCTCCTGCTTGCATCCTGTATGCAATGTTTCTTTAACCAGCGCGTGCATGTGCTCGAAGGCGCCGAGCCACCTATGCTCGCTGCCATGGACGGCGCCACCATGGAGGCGATGAAGCGACCCACCCGCCCCAAGATTCTGAACTGGCTGTACCAGCGCCGATTCGATAAAGACACGAAGACCATGCGCGGGTTCGCTGCGCAGGTAATCAAGACCCGGAAAGAGCAGCCAGAGACCGCCCGCAAGGACATTCTGGATGCGATGATGAACGGCGCCGACCCGGAGAGCGGCGAGAAGCTCACCGAGTCGCAGATTATCGATGAGATTATCTCGGTCTTCATCGGTGCCGCCACAGCACCCAATCTCATCTCCTACGCCCTGTACTACCTGATGGAGAACCCAAGCGCGATCACCAAGGCGCAGGAGGAGATTGACCGCGTGGTCGGCGACGGCAATATCGACCTGGAGCACCTGCAGAGCCTTAATTACGTCGAGGCCATCCTGCGCGAGTCGATCCGTCTTTCCGCCACCGCACCGGGTTTCAACATCGAGCCCATTCCCTCCGACGATAAGAGCCCTGTTCTTCTTGCCGGCGGCGAATACCAAATTGCTCACAATCAGCCTATGATCGCGGTCTTGAGTCAGGTCAACCGCGATCCGGCTGTGTTTGAGGACCCCGAGGCCTTCAAGCCTGAGCGTGTTCTCGGCGAGAAGTGGGATCAACTCCCTGCTGCCGCGAAGAAGGGCTTCGGTAATGGCAAGCGCGAATGCATTGGCAAGCTCTGGGCTTGGCGGTGGTCGTTCTTTACTCTTGCCAGCATTATTAAGGAGAACACGTTTGAACTGGCGGACCCCAAGTACAAGCTTGAGTCGAACGGTGCATTCAGTATCAAGCCTCTTGAGTTCTACGGTCTTGTTAGCCCCCGGAAGTAATTTTGAGATGGATTCTTTGGGTCAGCGGACATGAAGTCAGTAATGAATTTGTCGATATATCGATATACTCCAACGTTATTATGAATGGATCCCAGAATGGAACGAGCTTAATCCTAACTTGATATTTTTTTATTTTTATTCTTATTTCTGTCTTTAATTCTGAAAACATGAGTACTACTTTACTAGTTAGTTAACTACTTTACTAACTAGGTAGTTCCTGAATATGGGCTCATTACGTGGCAGATACGTAGTATGCGATTGCGTATGTTAACGCCACGCGGACTTCTGAAACCCCCAAGTAAGTAAAAATAGATTTAAAGAGTTCTACAATGAACAGGAAGCATTTGAAAGAACGTGTTATATTGTATAACAAAAAAAAGGACCAGCCTAAAAGTCTCTATATTGACACAGAAGCAGAAACCATTCCAGCTGGGTATAGACCATCCTCCGAAACAGAATGACCTGAGAGTTCTATCTTCAAAATCATATAAAATCAAATCTCGAAGTAAAAACAAATTTTAACCGCTGTAATCAATGGTAACAGCCAGACGAACGGGACCAGAGCCCAGGTTAGCACCAATACCACCGAGGTCAGTCTCAGCGGAGGTGTAAGCGTTATCGACGGTAGCGGCATCCTGGGTGACAGAAGAGCAAACCGAGCCAAGAGCATCACAGATCTTCATACCAGAGATGGCCATGCCAGCATTCTGAGCCGAAATAACCGACACATCGAATCCAGACCAGCCATTGTTGGTAGTGGAACCGAAGTCGAACTCGCCCCAGGTGGAAGCGTAGCCACCCATAGTATCGGTGGGGATGGTGGAGCCGGAGGCGGCGACCCAGCCACCATTAGAGTCCTCGTCAAAGGCAATGTACTTGGTCTCGCCGGGGGCAAGAGTGAAAGTGTTACAGGCGTTGCCGAACCAGCCTGTCATCTTGCCATCGGGGCCGTACTTGTTGAAGATGGCAACGGTCCAGTCCTCGGTGTTCGAGCCTGTAAACTGCGCAACGTACTTGTAGTTGCTGGCGGATGAGGCATCGACGGTGATGATGTTGCTGCCGTAGGGGTTGCCGACGTTGCCGGAGTATGTTTCGCCTGAGCCTGATGAGCTGGTGGAGCTGCCGAATCCATCGGTGGAGTATGAGCCTTCGGAGGGCGTGGAGGTCCAGCCACCGCCGCTGGCGGATGAGGTTGCTATGGCTTGACGGCGCTCGAAGGAGGGTCTGGCCAGGGTGCTGGTGGTGAGGGCTGCGAGCAGCATGAGAGACTTGGCGAATTGCATATTGATAGATTTGTTTTGGGAGATGTGGAGTTGGAGTCACGAAAGAAGGTAAACTATCAATGAAGATATGAATTGAGTGTTATTATGAGTCCTGGTTGAATTCAAAAGACAGTGTTGTATGTAAATGAATGAACGGTGGTACCAAAAGGAGTGTGGTTGATCGAAGAAAAGAGAATAGACAAGGAGGAATAAGGGCAGCTATATATACCCACGAAATCGAAAGAATCTTCTTCTTCCGCCACGCTTGCCTCGTAAGTCGAGAGCAAAAGATGAACCGAAAGTTCCGGGTACCTGGCTCGATCAAAGCGAACCATTGGGGGTGCACACCTGGGCATACGTCAAACTGCTGAAAGGACTCGTATGCCATGGGTTCCACAATGGTCGAGGCCATGGACTCAATATGTACGTGGGTAGTCACCGTTGGAGGTGGAATGGGGTTGGATCCTGTATAGTATGCACGTAATTTTATTGGGTCCATATGTATAGATTTAAGCCACCAGGATAATCCAGGACATTTCTCATTGATAGACCCATCAGAATATGGAGTTAGCCATTCTTTATATCCATGGACACCTTGTCTATGGATCCATGGATGGACACGGAGCAAGCTCGGGATAAGACCACGTAGGGGAGACGCTTTCCAAGGTTACCTATTCTCCGCATTCTCAGTTAAGAGAGATATATCACTCTTCCAGAATGATAGGAACCTTGGGAGCAAACCATATATGAAAACTGTTAAGAGTACACGAACTAGGAAAATAACCGAAAATGGACCCCATTCGACAAGGATGACTACCGATCCGGACACTCAAAAGTTTGCAAATCGCATTGTCTGGGTCCAACTCCAAAGGATGTCCTAGTGTGGACCCAGCAGGGATCAGATCGTTTTAGTCTGGGCCTAAAGACAACGGAACTATCAGGAACTCAGATCCGGGTTGATTATGACTGTGACCGCTGCATTGTCAAGAATGCATGATCAAGCTGCACAATAACACTTTGACCTTTAACGCTTCACTACCTCTTCATACTAGGAGCATCCTATCACTGCCAGGAGCTCTCCGAAGTTGAAGTTGAAATTGATTGTTAATGGGGTTTCGCTTCATTTCTGTGATCCGTGGACGCTGACGTTGTGGTCCAGGAGTAAAGTAATATGATTGGCTGAAACTATGGCCAATTTGTCCAATCATAATACAGCTTATGATCTTGGCAGGGCATGAATTATATTGTAACCAATCATCATTAACCCCTTTTCAAAGTCCATGGTTTGTGACTTTGTTCCTTGAATTCTCTTCAAAAACCGTTCAATTTCTTTTGGAAAAAGTAGCCGCACTTCAGGCTTGGCTCCTGCTTCACATACAAGTCATTCGCTAAATATCTTAGAACACCACTAAATTCCAGTGGATTAGATTTCCCTAGGTGGATCGTTTGATTCTTTCTGTGAAGCGCCACCTCCCAGCCCTAAACCAAGAAAATGCAGATTCGGGGCAATAAACTCGGTGTTTGACGAGTGAACCTTGGAAGAGATGTCGGGATTGATGTTGCGATTGCTAAACTACGGAAACAAGCCAGGGCGTCTTGTATCAGGTTCATTGTTTCGGGTATTTCAAACAAAGATTGGACTTTTCTTAGCTTAAACGGTTGAAAATAAAGTTAGACGCTACACAGAACAAAGACCCTTAATGCGATCAGCACTGTGAGACTTGGCCAAAATTGTGGGTTTCGGAGACAAAAGACAAGTCTAGGCATGTAAATGGACCGGAAGAATCTACAAAGAAGTTGGCTAGGCTCCGTAATGCTCATTGAAAACTTTGATTAGAAGATTCTTTCCTTACTTTCAAAAACTATAGTAGTCGGGCGCGTGTGTGACCTCTATCCTTAATTTTTGACCTAGCACTTTAGTAAAATGACTTATCTGGCTCAAAATAGCATAAGGAACATTACATGTAAGATAATATCAACGCGTTTATTGATATTTCTGAGGCGTTCTTTTTCTATGCCTTTTTGGATGCCTTTTTCGGGATTTTCTTTGATTTTCTTTGTCGGTGTTATAACCTTCTAAGAGAATAATGAATAATAGCACCAAGGATACTCTTAACATGTACTATATATATAACTACGAATGCCATTAAAAGCATAAATCATACAGAGAACTTTGCTATGTACAATCAGGGATACAGTATCTATTGCAATTATGCTGGTGAGGTTTGGATATTGCACCTTTGTCTTGTTCCTGGCGCCTCTCACAATAACAACCACAAGTCGTTTATCACATTCTAGGAAAATACTTCATTCTATCCACTGAAAACATCCATGTAAAGATAGAATAATAGCCACACAGAATAAACAGAGTGAAGTTGGGTTCTTTGATGTCTGTCTTATCAGGCATTCATTGGTCATTTCTTCATGAGAATCGGACATGTTGAATGCACTTGACCTTCCAGCAAATCCAGGGTCCCTCGCCTATTCATAGTATTATGGAGTGTATCACGGTGTACGTGGAATATAATCCCCATTCATCTCTTGCGTAAGTTGTACTCGGTGTTTCCCCGAGATGTAACTAGCTGCTGTATCATCCGCGAATTCGATTGGCCAAGTCCTGCATTATGGTGGAACAGCCTGGAGCTTTGGATACTGTTTCATTGATCCTTCGCATTGTGAAATCACGTGGAAGGAAACTTCTGGTCGAGAAGATGATGACGCGCGATGGTGGTGTCTGCACGTGATATCATCGTACACCGAAGGAAATGACCGTAGAAATGACCAAACGGAACCAGATGCATTATTGTATCGTGAGAGAAAAGCGTGTGTCTGTTCCTAATCCGCTAAAGTCCATGAATGGAATTTACGTAAATTACACACTCATGCAGGCATAGCTCCAGATAGCACGTCTTATCTGTATTGGAACATATGGATACAATATACATAGCCTCAAAAGAGGGTTTTGACTGACTGGCTCCCTCGCCCTTGCCAAGTAACCCAACCCCATTCACATCCCAAGGGGGTAACTTCGGGTGTTGGGCTACTTGGCAAAGTCCGGGTAGTAACTGAGATGCGGCCCAATCTAAAGCACCAAGGAGAACCTTCGGGAATACAAACATAGATAATAAGAAAGAAAGAAGGATCATTAGTATGATCTAGATATTAAGGAGGTCCTGTATGGGTAAACATGCTGGCCTGTCAGGCCGCCAGGCCGCCAACATCTTATTCACCAGTCTCTATATTCATTTGATAACTAGATATTTAATTCACAAATCAGATAATTCCATATTAACCTATAATATACAATTTAACCTACCAATTAACCTACTAATTAACCTTAAGAGTGTTGCAGAAATGCGGCAAGACATGCTCCGGGAGTCCGGCTACTCCGGCGCTGACGTCGATAGGCGGTGAACCGGGCCGATCATTATCGGACTAACTCCGAGAATTAACACCACGCTAACTAGTTATATGTTGTAGCTTGGGCTAATGGTCCGGAGAATTGCTGGGAGAATTGCTGGATATTGTCCCTGGAAAAAGACATGGTGTGTCTATACCCCACTTCCCCGACCTCCTGAGATAAATGTCTAGTTTCCCCTTCCTTTGACGATTGTTCTAACTACCCGGCACTATCTCAAAGATGGTATCTCAACGTTCCTCGCTGGCTACGCTGCTGCTCCTAGGATCGTTCCTAGCACCAGTCAGCTCGAACAATATTCCTGCTCAAGCGCAGGTGATTGACCAAAAAGCTTTCAATGTTCTGGCGACGACTCAGCCTCCAGCCGAATTCAATGCGAAAAGTGTATGCGATTTCTAATTTCGGGTCTCCACTAGCACCCCCTTACTGATAAATGCATAGCTATTTGTGCCCCCAGGATCGACAGGGGATAGTTTAGCCCAGCAGCCTTTCCATGTGTACGACGAGGAATTCTTGAAGATTATCGGAGATGCCCCAACTCTAACCCGGATCGCACACTCCCCAAAGGACCCTATATTCCATGAGGCCGTTGTATGGTAGGTATCCAGCACGAAGATCAAGTACAAGCCAGGTATAGATCGAATCTAACTTCTAGCTTCTAGGAGCAAGGAAACAGACGAGGTGTTTTTTGTCCAAAATGCAGGCGCTAAGAATGCCGGCACCGGTCTTCAGAAGTCAGCTATTATTGAGAAGATTTCTCTTGCGGACGCTGCTGCTGTCTCGGACAAGTCGGATGCCGCGGGTCTTGTTAATGTAATCACCGTTCCTTCATCGCCAACGATTCTCAATCCCAATGGTAAGCAATCAGCCCCCTTTTTTTAGAGGTTCAAGACAACTGACTGTGCTTTAGGTGCTACCAATTACCGTGGACAAATTGTATTTGCCGGTGAGGGTCAAGGTGACAATGAACCGCCTGCTTTGTGGGTTATGAACCCGAAGAGTCCATTCAATGCTACAGGTTAGTACAGACCACCTCTTCACCTTTCGGGGGTTAACAAAACGGTTGATAGTTATCCTTAACAACTACTTCGGCCGCCAATTCAACTCCCTGAACGATGTCGCCATCCACCCGAGCAGCAAAGACATCTACTTTACAGACACCATCTACGGCTATGCACAGGACTTCCGGCCGGCGCCCGGTCTGCAGGATCAAGTCTACCGATTCAACCCCGATACAGGTGCCGTTACAGTTGTCGCGGATGGGTTTGATCACCCCAACGGTAGGAGATCAAGAATTCTTACAGGCTAAAAAAGGAAGGTGCAACTGACATTGTGGCAGGTTTCACTTTCTCCCCGGATGGCAAGCACGCTTATGTCGCCGATACCGGAATTGATAGCGGCTTCTTCGGTCTCAACTTCACCCGCCCCGCTTCTGTGTATGTGTTATCGTTTATAACGTTCCCTTGTTTGGTCTTGAAGCTAATTGCAGACTATGTGTCACAGCTACCGATTTGACGTGAAAGACGATGGCACACTCGACAATCGCAAGACTTTTGCCTTTGTTCATTCTGGCGCTCCTGATGGTAAGTCAAGCAAGCTGTACTTGGTGTTGTTGGGGCTAATTTCTTGAAAAAGGCATCCACTGCGATTCATGGGGTAACGTGTATGCTGGCTGTGGCGATGGTGTCCATGTCTGGAATCCATCTGGCAAGCTCATTGGCAAGATCTATGTTGGATCTAGTACAGCGAATTTCAACTTCGCTGGAGAGGGCAGAATGGTTATCTGCGCTGAAACAAACCTTTACTATGCCACGTTAGCCGCGGCTGGAAGCTATGTTGACAGTGAGATGTAAGAAACAGCGGACGGCTTTTGGCTTTCCATGTCTCGGATTTGGTCCTTGACATAGAAGCTGTTGAGCATCATCCCAAGCATGCATGTTTGCTATTTGCTATTTGCTACAGTCTGAGCTTTTGTTCAGATGGTTTTAACAGGGTATATAAACCCCTGCATTTCTAGCTTTAATAGATAATGATTCTTCTTCTGCTTTCTCCCCTACTTAGTAGTAACCTATACCACAGAAGCAATGTTGGGTGATATCGCGATGTTACCTTGACATGCGAATTCGAAATAGTTTGTTGTATTACATATTTAAATCATAACAGAAGTGAGAGAGTATGAGACTTTCTCTCGGGTATTTCCTCCGCCTAGACACCATGTACGGTATCACCGATGTTTCGGCTGCGACGGTAACTCATGGACCATATTTTCGTCTCGGCCAGCAAGCTCTTGCGGTGGTTGGGGCGCCAGGCTTTCGGGGGCCTTATTGAAGTACTCAACAATGTTCGATCCGGGAGCGCTCGGTCCGGTCATACTCGAAACGGGAACACTTGATTCGGGTGCACTGGACATTAGAGGGCTTGGGTCTACAGGTGCTCCTATGTTCTGCTTGGCCCGGTTTCGGCGACGGAGTAGGAACCAGAGTAGACCAGCCAGAATGGCCAACCCAGCTACTCCACCGACAACACCACCAGCAATGGCTCCAGTATTAGACGACGAGGACGACGAGGACGAATTATCCGACGCGCTTGTGACATCTGAAGCAGTGGTCGTGGCGCTGGAAATTGCACTGGATATTGTCGATGATGGCAAAGCTGTTGAGGTAGTTCCTGTAGATTGGTGGTTAGGAATTCAGTTCACCCATTCTATGACTCTGTAATGAAGGTTCAGGCTGGCAAATCATTACATACCATGATATTGGATTTTCAAAAGAGTCAAACTACTATCCAAGGTGGATGTATCATCGGTGCAGCCGACAAAACCGTTCTTTTTCTGGAAAGCCTTCGTACCAGAAGCGCAGCAAAAGTAATCATTGGCCTTATAGACATTTGCAGTGCTGTTTGCGCAATGTTTGTCATCAAGCAACTCGGAGCAGTCTGCATCTGATGGGCAGCATTTCACGTTTGATTGGTCGGCTGGGCATTTCGTGCCCCCGGGACAACAGGCATGGAAGGGAGACCAGGTTTGGCCGCAGTCTGTTTCGGTGGCGAGACAGGAGCCGTTTCTGCGGACGGAGAGCCCATATGGGCTACTTAACATATCCGACATCGGATCTGTTGTGTATTATATTGAAAAGGGAAAAATAACTGTAGATCAATTGAAGGTAGTCCGTATAGCGAAACTATGTTGTAGTATGGAGAGAGAGTCAATGTAAGGTCTCTGAAAGTTGTTTGGTAGCAACTCGGGCTGAACTGGGGTGTTCGGTAGTTGTATTAGGCTGTTTCCGAGGGAAGGCTGACTTCTGTGTTAGATGCTGAAGGAAACGGGGGGCCGTGTCCTCTTTACTAGTGCATACAAAAGCTTTGGAGTTGGGGGCCATTTTCAATTTATTATTAGATACACTGAGGATGAGCTATTGGCTACTCCGTACACATATTCACATCGCAGCTGGCATAGAAATTTAAATCTTACGTTAATATACAAATTATCAGCTGAGTAGATAACTATACATATTGTACAACATCGAAGGCAGTGGAGACACTGTATCCCCATCTTGTAACTAGTAACTACGGAGTAACTAGTCCGTTCTCTAGGTCTGTAATTTATAATCTCCGGTAGAATTTAACAAAAGTACCTTGTACACATCCAACTGCAAAATTTTTATCTTATTACGTTCTAGGCTCTCCACGGGAAATTATGTCCGAGGCAACATCGCGAGCTATACCTCCCATTTGGCCTTCATACGGAGTACAAACTTATTAAATACTAATATGATAATCGGCAGTCATATCATTTGGATGAATCCTAGGAAGCATTCGCTTGGGAACGAAATGTTGCTATGAGTAGATTTACCAGACTTCGAAGCCATACTAGTACCAATGATACACTTGAACAGCACATTCTCTGTAGATCGGCTCCAAAAACCACACTGCTATCGTTGCGGAGGTTAACAATTGAAAAGATTCCAAGCTCACGCTAAACAGATATCATGCCTCGATGATACAACGATGGCCTTGCGGCGCCATTAAGAAGAAGGATTGCATCTCCATCTCGCTGGCTGTCATACCTTCTTTTGTAGAAGGTCGAGCATTAGGCAAAGCTCGGAAGAAAAGCGCTGTGGCTAGACGAAGCTCCATTCGAGCTAGATGCATACCCAAACAGACTATAAGAATTAGCTCGACTGGTGACTCAACCCATGGCCAATATCAAGGCACTTACTCCTTGATCCACCACCAAATGGTAAAGAAGCATCCTTCATTTCTTTCGTTGGGTTTTCCCACCTCTCGGGGTTGAACCTATTCATGTTATTCAATTTCCCAGTTTCGACACTATTAAAGATTGGCCGACTCACTTATCTGGGTCTGGAAAGATAGCATGGTCACGATGAAGACTGTAAGCCTGGGTTGAGACTGTGATTCTTCCTGGCACATGATACCCGTTGAACTGAGCACCTTCGGATGGCACTAGTCGAGGTAGGCCAAACGGAACGGCCGTGTACAATCGCAATGTCTCCTTGATAATCTGATTGAGGTATGGTAGGTCTCGGAGGCTTTTGTCCGTGACAGGCTCAGGAATACCAGCCAACTCGACAACAAGCTTCTCTCGCACTCGGCTGTCTCGACACACGGCATACGTAAGATAGGTCAATGTGACAGCTGTGGTATCGCTTCCTGCAACAATGTATTCCTGAGCCTCCTGTATGATCTCTGAATCCGACATGCCACTCTTTTCATCGAAAATTTTTGTAAACAGGGTTGACTTTGGGTTGGATGGGCCTTGAGAGATGAGCTTTTTGTAGCGATCAACGGACTGAATGGCATATGTCTTGAGTCTCTCCTCTGATTTCGCTGTGTTCTTAATAATCGGTACGGGGATATATCTTGCAATCTTCACTAGAACCGGGAACGTTGTTCGAAAGGGCTGTAGTGATATCAGTCTTTCCATGTCGAGGCTGTATTGATTTTTCTATATTCGTTATTAGTACAGATAGTCTCTAGTATTTTGTCAAGCTCAAGCCCTCTACTCACCTTGCCAATCTCGAGCATTCGAAATGAGTCTCCAAAGGTGAGTTCACCAATGATGTCTGTAGCCATAAACAGCCACCATTTGAACACATCAGTAACGCCATGATCCGTTAGTTCCATTGTAATTTTGTTGACAGCCGTACGGACACGATTAGCTATTATTGGCTCAAGACGAGTCAACGAAGAGTCAGAGATAGGTGATGCCAGAAGACGCCGGTGGTGGGTATGGAAGTCTTTGTCGGTGGTTGAAGATGTGGTGGGCACATCGCCTATGGATATCTTGCGATAGAAGACAGTTTTAGCAAAGCGGCTATTAGTTTTGTGAATCTCCTTTACGGCGCTTGTGTCGCAGATATCGACCTGAGGCTTCTGTCCATTTCGATATCTCGGGCCCAGGTATATGAGACAACAGGTTTGTGAGTCTACGATAGATGGTGTTCTACATATCGCATGGGTAACAGTCCCATATGAGGGGGTTTTGTTGTACCCACCAGAAAGACACCACCAATAATACATATCAGCCAGCAGCTAATGAGAAAAGAGCCAGATAATATGTCGGGTGATTCCATTATGTGCTTCGGGGCAGTAGGTTCTGATATGGAATCAAGCAACTATTACCAGGCAGTCGATCTATATACTAGATTCCTTGGTAGCACAATGAAGTCAGAGGGTGTTCCAAAACCCCACCACTTCCAGTCCTACGTGGCACGGTAACAGATCGGGTGCGAACCAAATAATCCGATAGGTAGAGACACGTTAGAGCAAAGCAAACAACTCTTTTGGGGTGGGTGCAGGGGAACTTTTGTTCCAAAAGAATGGCTTTATATTGCCGACTCCCAATATTGTACCCACCTTGTAACTGTCAAATATATGATTGACATCTTTGGAGAAAGGAATATGACCTTGCTCGATGCATCAGCATTTTCACAGAGATCTTGACAATGATAGCACACAATGAATGAACCATCGCTTGTTGATACTGGAGGTTCCTATAAGGTCAATCAGTATAATAGTATAATTTTGAAGCGCTTTCTGGCCTCATTATCCTGCTAAGGGATATATGGGAGACAGAGCTTCGCTGTCGATTTAGAAACTGTCCGAGTATTTTCCTGCTTCTGGTAGTGAGCGAAATACAGACATATGTATGTTATAGCAGCAAGGGGGAGGTAGACTGCCGGGCTTATCACACTACGGCAATATGAGTCGGTAAAATCAAAACCAGAGGAGTTCTCTATGTGTGACCACAGGGATATCGAAAACAGAATAGCTGCTACGACTGTAGTGACGCCATCTGGGGCGTATCTATGTGTAATATCGATGGTCTCCTTCTTGTACCTATCAGTATGATTTGTGCTTAGGAATAACACAAAACCTAGTTATTACTTTACATTAACTAGGGAAGAAAGAGAAAAAAAAAATACAAAAAAGATGGGCCCGAGCCCGGGATTGAACCGGGGACCTCGCGCAATAATGCTTTGGGTGAACCCTAAGCGCGAATCATACCACTAGACCACCCGGGCAATTGATGGAAAGAGGGGACATTACTCCTTATTTAATTAGACAACAAACTCACTTTGTAATTTCTTTATATTTGAATTTATTCTTTAGGTCCGTCATTTTTTGATTGGTGGCCCAAGGCCGCAAGGCTTCCGAGACCTTCCTGTTTAGGTGTGTATGTGTGTATGTAACTTGTATCCATGGATGGATGTTTTAGATTGCAAGGTGTAAATACCTTGCTCTCCATAAATTGAATAATCAACGGTTTTTCCCTCTCTCTCTCTCCCTCTAGCTAGTAGCTGTAAGAATTTGGTTTCTTCTCCGTTTTCCTTTCACCTGTGGGCGGAGACTTCCATATCTTTCTTGCAATACACTCCTTTCTCAAGACCCGCCAAATCTCACGGTCGGTACTGGTCATTTCTAAATCCCACATACTCCTCGACATGGAGCCTAGCCGGAGACATTTCATTTGCTCGGGGCTCTCTATGTTCCTGACCCTGAAATATGCCTACTCCCGGAAGATCAGCCACTGGTGAATCGAGCAATTTCGCTCATGCGCAATTTTGAGCAAGCGCCCTCCGGTGAGTATCTATCCTAATACTACATGGTATGGATCTAGTCAGGCTGGCATGTATTGGGATACAGCTAATAAGTATCCTTGGGACATTGATTCTGCGCACCAGCGACTGGTGAACGATGACATTTCCTTGTGGAGGGCTAAAAATGTCGAACGACCCGGAGAGTACATTGTTCGTCCAAGCGGCTCGTTGGATGCTTCGTTGGCTTGCATTCTGTTTAATCCCACGTTTGCTGTTAAAGACCATTGTCTCGGAGAGACCTTTGACACATCGAATACGACAATATCTCAAATGGTACGAGGCGGATTCAACCCTACAGCAGGTCCTGGATGATCCGTTTCCATACTGGTCCAGGTACAACCCCGGAATTTATGTATCATGGGCAGGTGCAGGCGGCTGCGGAAACCCTGGCTGTGGGTTTTCATACGCCTCCCTCAAACCATTTGATAATCAAGTGCGCTGGTCTGCAGCAGGCGTGGGCCAAGTGAGTAAGGAGGCGCTTTACAAAGTTGACGCTCGAAGAGCTCGAAGACCGAGCACTTGGCTCCCCCGCACCGAGGCAGAGCAGGGAACCCTCCCTGATGAGATAGAAGTAAAATATCCCTCTTGCCCAAGAACAAAATTGGTGGAAGCGAAATGGACGATTGCGATTCGGCCAGCACTCCTGATTCAATATCTTCTTTGCGGGAGCACGAAGGATGGCGATGGGAACGGGGGTGCGGCAACCGTGGATATTGGGAACTCGTGGAACGAGTCCAAATCACTTGACAGCCTAATATTTCCCGATTGTGGTCGCAGTTTCCCAAGAAGGGCTGTATTTTGGGCCATTATCCAAGAGATGGAGGTGTCATTTTTGATGATGAATCTATTTCATTTCGAATCGCGAAATTGAAAGAGCTAAATATCGCACAAAAACACATGGAGAATGTGAAGGACAGCAGATCCAGGCCATAATGCAAGTTTACTGGTTGCTTTTTCGGGTAAAATTTTCGCCTGTCATTCTACTTAAGCGGACTACCAATCTAGCATATTACGATGAAAGTTCTATTGACTTGAATGAATATCCTATTTATGGATCCGTTACAATGCCACCGCGGTGGAGAATTGCAGTGTTTGACGTGATAAAGATAAGCATATCGTCGAGAGGCGTGAATATTGGAAGGTTTTGGCTTAATATATATCTAAAGTGACACGGGCTTATCCTCAACGTCCCGCTCTTCTTATATCTCTAGGTTGGGCGAAGACGAGACTTGCGCCCAGCGTAACCACTCCAATATTTAGCGAGGGTATCATTGATATTCTATGGTTGGGTTCAAGTATTTAGTAGGGGAATAGTAATAGGTCATCTTATAGATCGGGAGAATTACTGTACAGGTTTTATATAGAAAGTGTGTGGATATATATTATATACTTGGGGTACTAGCTGGGGACGCAATACGGTTTAACTGGTCATCGAGGCTGGGGATATTATGTACGTACGCCCACGCATAGATCGGGAGTCCTAGATGGCAGCGTCGGGGTGACCTTCTGGTTGTTTGAAAGGAGAACACCGTCAAAGAAAAGGCAAAGGTTGTGCCGATTCCGCTAAAGGACCATAATAATCTCCATTATATTGTCTTAACTGCCCGGGCGGTCTAGTGGGTAGGAATCCTTCAGCTCCGCTATCAATGGTACATTCCACTAACGATAATCCAGTATGATTGATGTTGCTCAGGTTGATATAGGCATATTCTGGATCACAATATATCAACTGCCCGGGTGGTCTAGTGGTATGATTCGCGCTTAGGGTTCACCCAAAGCATTATTGCGCGAGGTCCCCGGTTCAATCCCGGGCTCGGGCCCATCTTTTTTTTTCTTTCTTTTCAGTCATATAGTAATTGATTCTTATATTTATTTAATGGATTAATTCAATATAACCTACTGTTTACTCCTAGTAGTGTTCTGAGTTATATTCTGTGTTCTCAAAAATTTACGTATACTAATTATCTAGTCTATGTTACGAGCCAAGTCTTTATGGTTAAAAGAGTGCATTAAACTAGAAAAGCAAAGATGCAGAGAAGAGAGAAAGATGCAGAGAGAGATCCAGAGGGGTTGATATAGTGCTGGATCTCTGCAAACAATAGAACAATGCAGAAATTAAACTCTTTCCCAAATAGGCTTAGTAGGCATGCCCAATGGCATGGTAGCACTCCATCAAACAAAGAAGAAAGCAAATAAAGAAAGCAAGCAAACAAAGAACGATCTTGACATGTGATGAAGCATGTGATGATTGTCAATCGTGACAGACCGCATAAAATGCGTCGTTAGATTTAGTCGGTCGCAATAGCTTCAACGCCGAGAAATAGGTATATACGGAGATTTGTATGGCGGGAATAGCTTCGGCATAGAGATTTGGTCGGTCGCAACAGCTTCAACGCCGAGAAGTAGGTGTATACGGAGATTGTATAGCTTCATTCTTTTGAAAAGTATTAGTCACACCCTAGATTCTGCTGGTCAAGTAACTAGTTAACTATCCACCAATGAAATTAATGACCGATTGGCGTTATGTCTAATTAAGAAGGCGGTAGCGGAAGGGGGTGTTAACACCTGAGGATACTTTGTTGATTAAGCTCTCTGTCATAGTAATTCAGGTATTTTAATTTCTGCCTGTTCAAAGTAAAGCACCAATAACCAACTAACGCATTTTCAAACTAGGTCCAAAAGTCCATTGGGCACTGGCCGTTATGCCCCTTCGCAACCTTGTCCTGACTTTATGTCAATGTAACACCTACCTGGGTAAGGAAAATAGACCCAGGGTGAGGCAATTGACTAGATACTGAGCAGCCTTTGGGTCTCATGGGAGACAGATGGCTATCAAGGCATTCATTATTCGGCAAGTCTGCTCGTTGACTTCAGTGAGCAACTTGCCTATCAAGGCATAATTGTTGAAAGCAAGAAAAGAGAGAAGAAAGATTGATTCTCTATAAACAAACAGAAGGTAACTTAACTAACTAGCTAGTTAACTAGTTAACTAGTTAATTCGTGAGTAGAAGCCTGACGAAACAGGAATTTACAAGACTTTGCCAGGTATATATACCCCGGAGTAGACCTCAGGATAGCCCACAAATGGGCCCAAGCCCCTAGCCCACGGCCCAACCCACAGCCCATTGATATGCATAAGTATAGTCTTGGCACGCATAAAATAGCTGATTAATGGGTGTGTTTTTAACCTGCATACTCAGTATTATTATATTATCATAGTAAGAAATAGGAATCAAGTAAATATTATACTGATTTTAGCATCATAATGCTATATTTCATACAAAATCACCCTAAAAATATCCAATTTGGCCGGTGGACCACGAATTCGTACCGAGGAGGATTACTGAGTATCCGTATAAAGAGAGAGATATATATATACTGAATTCCTATTTATAAAAATTGCGCAAAACCCGGCATTTTCAACCCGGGGTTTCTCTACCAATATAAGGTGAATTGATCATCGATACTCCCTCAGTAGATAGTGGCTCATTTGCACTATATTTCTTTTAGCTATCCGCTACCATGTTTGGCCATATCTGGTTACAGAACGATCGTAGCAGCAGACTTACCCGTTGTCCAATGCAGCTGCCTTGTCCCTCACAGCACCGGAATGTGCCCCCATCAACGCAGAATTGTCCTTTCATGGAGCAGCCAGCTCTCGCTTCCAGGTTTGGACCGGCTTCGGCCATTGCGTAGGCAGCAAGTGCAAATAGGACAATAAAAAATTTCATTTTTGATGAGTCAATTTGTAAAGAAGTGCAAATTTTCTATGAAGGGTTTGAAGAGATAATGTAGTACGAAATTCGAATGTACTGTTGAGGAATTGTTTTCATCACTCCAATGGGAGTCGAGGCTTATATAGGGCCAATTATGTATTGATTATTTCCTTTATGCGAGCAATAGCTTGTAGATGCCAAGGGCTGGACGTATAATATTACGGCAGTGTATAGCCGCCAGTATGTCTTATCGTATTTTGCCATCAAAATATTTCATAAAATTAGAATATGTGTGTATTATTGGCTTAGAAATTGATAGAAACGAATAATGTAGAAAGTGATAATGTATTCTGCTGGCTAAGTTTCCACTAATTAAAGACTAAGGATAGCGGGCGGTATAGTTACTAAGTTCATAGTAGAAGAGGTACTAAAACTTTTGCTGTAGTTATATACCAAAGATTAATTACTAGAATTTGTACGGAGGAGAGAGCTAATAGTAAATTGGGGGTGTAGAAGGCGGTTAAATTTTAAGAGAAAAGAATATGATATAAGGCACAGGGCGCTATGCACTGCCGTATCTAATATCCCAAAACAATGTCTTACTAGTTCGCAGTTTGAGGTTACATTGCAGGAATTGGATCAGTTGACACTGTGATGCCTTTGAGCTAAGAAGTAAATAGCTCAGAAATTGCAGGTCTCTGCTCAAACAGCCGAATCTCTGTAGATCAATCTTGGCGTCTTAGGATATGAGTGAGCATTCGTGAGGATTATCCCTGCATGATCTCCATCATGCACATACGAGCCTATACGAGCCGCGGGAGTGGAGCCCCTATTAATTGATTGTCTCTGTGCACGGATGGGGTCCGAAGAACAGCTAGGAGCAACCCAATGTCACGAAAAGAGGAAAATACAACGTTGACAGACAAAACGGTCCCGGAAGTCTCATTCTGATTATGTATTGACCAATAGAATTTTGTCTATATGTACGTATTGGGCAAGAATACTATGATTGGTTGCATCGTTTGGATCCCTTATTCACAGGCTGAAGCATGAGTAGAGCACTGTTCTTCGCCATTGCAATGGCAAAATTAAAAATGGGACTTTGTTAAGACAAAGAAAAGTTTATATATTGGTGTGAGAAGCCTAGCAACATCAGTCAGAGTTTTAGAATCTCAGGGACATTAGTCAGGCTTTATTTTTGAATTATCATAATGTCTGTACAACATAGTTCATTTTGTTTGCTTTGCAAAAATCATCCACAACAAAGAGCCCAGCCAGGCGACCCACTTTCGGCTTCGAATCAGTATTCCGGTTGGAAGTTCGCCTGGAGGGTACCGTATGGAGGGGTCTATCTGCAAGTCTATGATATCCAATACCACCCCACTTGGGCCTTCGGGGTCTGGGAAAGCGATAACTGTCCCCCCATACGCTTTGAGATTGAAAGGAAATAAATCCTATAAAACCACCAGGATATCCCGCTTGTTAATTGCAGTCTCACCATCGCAGAGAAAGTTCCTTTTGCTCTACATTGCTATATTTCCATACTCCCGAGTTTTTACCTTCACAATTACACAATGAAGCTCTCCGTTGCCGTCCTTACTGCCTTCGTTGGGGTTTCCATGGCGTTTGCCGTGCCTAATACTAAGGATGTCTCTGAGCAAGCTGTTCCCAACAGCAAACTTTCTCTTGTTGAGAGAGGTGTCAACTGTCCTTCGAATAAACCAACCGACTGCTGCGCTGTGAGTTGGTGATATACACTGAATTGCATTTTTGTCCCACTAACAAGGTTCTCAATAAAGTGTTCCGGTGGCAGAGGAACTTGCATCAACTACAGTTGCGTTTGCCAAGGCTGTTAGTAAACAGACAGCCGGGTATACTGAGTTTCGAGGGACTACTCCGTAATAAACCTCAGATTGTTATTACACATGCATCGTCTCTAGTTATTTGGTGGTTGCAGCAAATCCATGTTCCTAGTCTCCTTCCTAAAGGTCTTCAAGATAACGTGGAATCAATTCAATAGCACTATAATATCCTCAATGTGGTTATTTCCTAAAGCTTCGCTTATCTGGTTGATATGTAGGAGGCAGAGGTCACCCCATCAGTGCACGGAGAGGTCCGTCCCAAAGACTATCGATTATCTTAAAAAAAGAACAAAAAGCCCCCACAGAATTGTCGAGCAGTTTTCGCCCTCGCTGTGATCATGTTGATGGCGCATGATAGAGACCAAGGTTGAGGATGCAAGAGCCCAACCGGCCGTTTTTGCACGTAAACGCTGTTAGGGGATCTCAGCAGCATAGACATACCGAATATCCAACGCACCAGTTAGTGGTGGGCAAAGTGGCCAAATAAGCGAAGAGCGTCTAGTATAGTTAGTAATTTGCTAAATATACACTGAATTCTTAAGAGAGACTTACTAGAAGTGAACTTGTAGATGGTATAATCGAAGCAGCTAATAATTCCGAGGCATAGGACTGACACAGACATAACTGTATAAGGGTAGATTATCAACGGACGATGACCAAGTTTGTCCGTAGTGACGGCAGACATAAACATAGATATTATGGATCGTTACGAGAATAACATCTTTTCTGAGTTTGAAGACGAGGGGCGGAAGGAACTCATTGCACAGATTATAAGTCAGGACGCCAGACTAGTTAACCTCCCTCGTGCAAATCCTTTCGGCCTTGGTTCTCATACATCAAGAACCTTGGGGACTTTGCAAAGTTCCTTCGGAAGGAAGATCGTGCTTTCAACTAGAGGTCTGGGATACTAAGTGGTATCGACCTGAATGATGTTCCCGGAATTGGTAAGTGTATAGTGTATCAACAATGTATAAAAAAGTGCCTCTACGATGACATGCTGACAATTGTTACGCAATATAGTCGCAGGCGGCAAGCAAGTCAACAAGCCATCCTCAAAAGGCAAAGCTCCCTCCAAATGCACATTACCTAAGGCAGCCCGCATCCCTACTGGTAGATCTCGTTCTACGTCTCTAGAAAAGGCCCAACTACATCTGCACGAGCGTTCGACTAACCTACCAGCTGCTTCCTAGGATGACCAGCCAGGCCCTTCCCATAGCCAGGCTCCGTCTCCAGTTGAGCTAGAAAGGCAAAACCGAGACGGTATCATGAAGAAAAAGGTACGTTGATAGAGAACATAGAGACGAAATAATGCTAACTTCCTTGCCTATTAGTGTCTAGAACGGGATAACACCAGATATGTAAGTAGATAACTAAGCTGCTCTATGGCTCAAATCAACCGGATCTTTTCAATACTGAACAGGTCAAAAATCTGATAACACTTGGAAGTCAAGAACACAACTACTGGGATAATGGCATGTTTGCCTTCCGTCCGATAAAAACCTACCAGCAGAATACCAAAACGGATATTGCGTTCCATTGGTTACCTCTTCGCGGAAGTGAGAAACGAACTGACCACATCCCCACTCTATCACACCCATATACGGGCGACTAAGTATGCCACCGGCACATAACTCTCTCATTGGTCACATTGCCAGCAGTAATTTAGACCCAGTCTCACTTCACAAAAACTAATGTTGTACAACATAGTTGTTAGTTAATTGAAGCCTGCCGATGCTTCAAAGATGTCTGAATACCTAGATTACAAGGTTAATAAAATTAATGCCTTCTAAAATAGGCATAGGGACTTTTAAAGTGAATTGAATCTGAATTGAATCTGAATTGAATCTGAATTGAATCTGAATTGAATCTG